>CM060733.1:17435535-17597438 GCA_030704615.1 Takakia lepidozioides
TGCATTGCAGGTGGTATTCGAATGGTGATGGTGTACAACCTCATTGCGCCCAGCTAGCCCGCCCTTGGCCATCTATACACACGCCGAATCCTGGCGTGGGCCGTCCCTGTCGAGCTCTGGATTGTACAGTTCATCCGAAGTGCATTCCCTCCTTGTCTCGTTCCACTTTTGAGTAGGTCGCCGCCTCTTCGGTGTTCCCCCAACGGTGTGTAGGATGCTTAGAGCTGTCCGTGTCCCATTGTTCGTCTTCTTGCTCTCAACAGTGGTCGTGTGGATGCGTGAAGCGGAATGGTTGTCTGGCGCACGTACAAGGTGCGCTGCAACACCATCCGAATCCTGCGGCGGTAGGGGCGTCGGCCTCACCTGATCTCAGATCGCATCCTGGTTCCACGGCACACCGTGGCGCCTCTGCACTTGTCTGTATGCCGTACTTGGGCTTTCCATACACGCAAGTCATAATGTCGTGCCTGCCGAACCAGAACTGGGTGTTGTTGCCTCCGCAAACTTTTGCATGGACCAAATCCTTCTGTAAGTGGAGCATGGACAGCCCCATCTGGATTCCTCCTTGCGCCTCTACTAAACAACGTTGCCGTGTATCCACACGAATTGCGGAACACCTTCCTCGAAACGACGGCTTTGTGCGAGCAATCTCCACTGTGAGGCAGACACAGTCGTCTCCACAATGGCTTGGCCATACTGCATAACAGCGGGCGGAATGTGGGGCAAGGGAGCGGTGGGAATTTGTTGCACGAAAATCCCCGGTTGAAGGCGACGGCGATCTGGAATTTCTTGGGCTTCCACTGCTGGAAGACACTTGTGCGGCAACATGACGGACCTCGAGGTGCTTCCGAATTTCCTGTTCGGATCTCCAGGAATCCTCTTCGCACCCCGGGGTTCCTCTTTCAATCCTCCGCCTGACGGGCGAGTCCGGACGTCCCCCTCTAGGTGTTCACCTCTGCGGTGCAGAGGCGTCCCTTTGATCTTCTCTCGCAATGCTGTCGCCCATATTCACTGGATTCTTGGACCTCGAAGCTGTTCGTACCAACAATTCCTCCCTGTCCGGCCAAAGCCCCATTGTTTGCCGCTCAGGAACTTGTAGTACGTGCTTGCTGCATGATTGCTCTGTCGATGTCCTCCGTTGTGGCCGTCACTACGTCCACCAGATGTGCGGCAGAAGACGCTCGCCAGGAGGGGGAGTGGTGAGGAGTCTGACCGATCTTCCATATTCGTGTTCGGCATGTCCTTGTCGGAATCCCAAGCACCGCTCCTAGAAGGACACACAACGGTGAGGGACCAATCGAAATGTCCTTAACAGAAAGACAATGAACGAAAATGACAGCAGCCTACCTCCCCGCATTTACTGTCCGAAACTGTCGATACCGAAAATGCCACCACCCCCAACCAGCTATGCAATGCTCCCAGATTGTTGTCTCCACTGCACCTGACGTGTTCCACCAAGCCTCGATGATAGCAAACTTAACCTCCGCGTCATCAAATGTGTGTGCATCCTTCCACGCCGTACAAAGGACAACGTGTTCAGCCTGGAATGAGCTAGCAACAAAATTTTGGTAGTGTAGTGGGATAGACTCTGCATCCAATGGAATCCACAGGATCTCTCTTTCCCCTCCATTGGAACATTGGGTCCTCACCGTACACACGCCCGCACCGCTGTCCCAGTTGCCTGAGCGTTGTCTGCCATGAATCCCCTGAAATTGGGCTCTGGCAATCCCGCCCTTGCCATCTGCTCGTTTTGCCCTCCCACAGATGCATCTCGGACTGTGTGTCCCTCCCCTTTCATCTCGCAGATTGCAATCGTCATGAGCCTCTTGGAGTGATAGTCATAAACATGCGCACCATAGTCACCCACTGATGGTTTGTAATTCGCTGATGTGATCAAACATCACCCAAGCATTCGACAAGTTTCCAGTTGTCATGCGAGTGACCAAGTCGACTCCACTCCCAGGCCCACGTCGACATTTTGAAAATGTAACAACGATCGGATTCGCTGCCTTGCCCTGGAAACCTGCTACCTTGGATGTAATCATATCCAGTCATTCGTTTCACCTCCAGGATTGAGTACATGTCCGACCCCTGCCGAACTCCTGCCTTGCCAGATACGATGTGATTCTCGCACATTCGGACACAACGTGCGAGACGGACTCCAAGAGGTCCGCACTCTCGTTCGGGGTCAAGGGCTCCTCGGTCGAACCATCTTCTTAGACATGATTTTTGCCAGAGCAATCTTGTGGGCTGGCCTTCAGCTGAATCTGCTTTGGTCTGGCTCCGTGGGCTCAATTTCACACTCCTCTTTATGATGTCGTTGTGCTTCCTGCACAGCCTCACGCATGTTGCCTCTCGCCAAGGGGTGGCAGTGGACCCCAACGTGTATGCAAGCTCTAGTCAAGTCCCGGGAGCAAATGGATTACGTCATATTTGCTTGGCTCTTCACATGGACATGCACGTCGGTGGTTCTTTGCAATGTGCACACTGAAAGAACCCGCAGGAGCTTGGCTGGAGAACAATGAATGGATGATGCGTTGTGCCAGTCCAATCCGGTCTCGTTTCTCTCCGCCCTCCTTTGGAGAGAAAGTGGAAGCAGGTGGATTGATGCACCTCAGCTTCCCCGCACAGAGGACATATCGTACACACACACCATCAGCAATTTTCGTGCTACTGGTCTCGTCACACACCAGGGGTGTCCCGTCATGCTTTTCGATCCCTGTCCTTAACATCCCGGAGGCTTTCTTTGACGAAAAACAGGTGGAAACTCGAAGATGACATGCCATCGACTTCGGGAGTCAGAAACGTTACCTTCTGCCTGGGAATTTGGCATAGTCGAGAGCAGCCAGCTCGGAGCGAGAACCATCGGGTGATGTTTGTCGTAGGCTGCACAATGGACCGGGTTTGGAGTTATGCTCGAGGGCACATGCGTAGCACCTACAGAGACGTCCCTCCCGATTTGAACACCGTGTGGAGGACATGGTACCTCAATGCAATCATCTTTCCTCGTCGGAAATGTCGAATACGTCCACACGAGAAGCTATGGAGGGTCTTGACGGTCCAGGTCGGGAATGATTATCGTTGCATACCTCCTGTTTGCAGTGCCGCCTCTCGGTTTTCCGGACTCCTTTGTGGATGGTGTGGGCAGCGACTGATTTCGGAAGGGAATGGGCATTCCCACAGCACGGTACAGGATGGTGTCTGACGGGGGAACGTGCCATTCGATTCTGCAACCTCCGTCGTTTACCTACACGACAATGGTCTCGTCAACCTGTCCAGGAACATCCTTCCTTTCTTCTTCCAAATAAACTGTGCCCGTTTGAGCTTGAATTTGGAACAAAGGTAAGTTTCAGTCACTCTGCAAAGTCCCCCTCGTTTGGGATCCAGGGCTCTCCCCTAGTTGCGGAGGACAGCAAACTATAGCGTAGGAATTCGAGCCATCGAACACCGCACGGAGTTGGTCAAGTGCGAGGTTCAGTATAGCGGAGACCCGGCTCACAGGCACCATCTAAGTGGATCTGCGGAGTCCATCGACAATTGGAAGTCGCACATTGAAGTGGAAAGTATTGTTTTCAAGCTACCATGCATGAAAGGGGGAGGTTTGATTCCATAGCCAGTGAGTAGGACAATGATGGCCGATTCGGCGACGAAATAACATCTCTGACAGTTTCTCCTGAGGGTGGATCCAGCAGTATTCTCGTTGCAGACAGGAACGTTCGCACTGACAAGTGCCAGGACTCTGTTAAAAACGGTCAGACAACCAAGTTGTGCTCATCAAGACTGGCCGCAATTGTGTTGTTTGCGGAACAATGCAAACCCATTGAGGTTCCAGATTTCCGTCACGAGTGATTCTGTTCGATTGCTGGTGGACGAAATACGGCGCCGCATTTCCGTATTGCATCTTGGTCATGCAAACTAGCGACGGAAATGCGGGCACCGAGTTTCCGGCCGGGGGAAACCTTTATACTCTCCAGAACGGAATGCGGTAACGCATTTCCATCCAGCAAGCACGGTATGTGAAGGTGGAACGGAAATGCGGTACCGCATTTCCGTTCTGATTGAGATTTTTGAACAACGGGAACAGAATGCGGCACCGCATTTCCGTCCGAGTCGCACTTTTCGACATTCCAGAACAGGGAAAGGATGCGGCGCCGCATTTCCATTTTGTATCTGTGCATGGAGCTGAGGATAGAAATGCTGCAAACAAGAAGCACATTTCGTCCTTAAAGACATTCATACTCTCGAGACGGAATGCGGAACCGCATTTTCATTCAACAAGCACGGTATGTGAAGGTGAACGATGCGGTACCCGCATTTCCCGTCTATTGAGAATTGATGAACAACGGGAACAGAAATGCGGCACCGCATTCCTTCAAAGAAGTCGCACTTTTGACATTCCATAAAGGAAAATGCGCGCCGCATTCCCATTTTGTATCTGATGCTGGAGCCGAGTAAGATTCCGACAGCTTCAATTACAGCGCAATTTTCCGACCGGTGGAGCCACGCACTATCCAGAACGGAAATGCGGCACCGCATTTCCGTTCTGACTGAAATCGTGAACTATCTGAACTGAAATGCGGCACCGTATTTCCATCCGAGTCGCACCTACCATCATTCCAGAACGGAAATGCGGCACCGCATTTCCGTTCTGACTGAAACGGTGAACCATCGGAACTGAACAGCGGCACCGTATTTCCATCCGAGTCGCACCTCCCATCATTCCAGAACGGAAATGCGGGCACCGCATTTCCGTTCTGTGCTGAAATCGTGAACCATCGGAACTGAAATGCGGCAGCGCATTTCCATCCGAGTCGCACCTCCCAACATTCCAGAACGGAATGTATTGAATTTAAAAGGGAAATGCGGCACCGCATTTCCGTTCTGATGAATATCCTGAAACATCGGAATTGAAATGCGGTACCGCATTTCCGTCGGAGTCCACCTCCGACATTCTCAAAACGGAAATGCGGACACACCGCATTTCCGTTTTGTATGTGAGGCATGGAGCTTTGGAACGAAAATGCGGGAAGGCATTTCCGCCACAGCGTCAGACGTTCATACTCTACAGAACGAAATGCGGTACCGATTTCCATTCTGACTGAAAATCGTGCGCAAACGGGACAGAAATGCGGCACCGCATTTCTGTTCGAGTCGCACCTCCGACATTCTCCGACGGAAATGCGGCGCCGCATTTCCGTTTTGTATATTCGGCCTGGAGCTTTGCTACGGAAATGTGTTTCCGGCATTTCCATCCATGTGAGACCTTCAACCTTTCCAGACGGAAATGCGACACCGCATTTCTGTCCAGGTGAGACCTCTATACTTTCCCGAACGGATGTGGCACGGCATTTCCATTCCATTCAACTAACGTATGTGAAGTGGGAACGGAAATGCGGCGCCGCATTTCCCTCTTGAATCTCATACATGGAGCTGTGGGACGGAAATGCGGCACGTACCGTATTTCCGTTCAACAACTAAGGTATGTGAAGGTGGAACGGAAATGGCGGTGCCGCATTTCTTCCAACAAGTACGGATGTGTAGCAGAGTGATCGTACTTAACGGAAATGCGGCGCCGCATTCGCATTCTCTCGCTCCCAACCATCAGACGCTTGGGACGGAAATTCCTTGAAATGTGAACACGTTGGAGCAACGGAATTGCTGCACATGTCGTCACTCTATCTGACTGAAGGGCATAAAGGCGGCGTCGGCCTGACCTGTTGGATAATGATGTTTTGAGTTTCGGACGGCGGGCGTACCCTCAACGATTCGAATTTCGTAATGACGCAAACTCCACGAGGAGACACTTTCGTCCAACCTTTCGAACCCAAGTGGTGCATCACCGCCGTTTTCATCTACTTTTGTCGTGTCTCCTCGTCACCCCTCTCGTGCCCTTTCCATCTGCACTCTTTGCCCCTTTTCCCTCCCTCTCTCTGTTCTCTTATGCTCGAACCTTGAGAGGGGGGGAGTTCGTGCACCAGACAGGAGACCTCGTCGCAAAGCTCCGGAAATAATACTTCGGACGTAGGCCCATGCCGAAGGGGAGGAAGCAGATGCCGTCTACAGGAGGAGATTGCCATCTCCGAGCAGCAGGCCACTCAGGCAACCCAGCCACCAGTGAGACTCCATGCGATCGGGCTGCGCGCAGCTGATCGAGCACCGAACCCCCCATTTTGCTTCTGTAATTCTTAGACTGAATGCTAGGAGACTTGATGCAGAACATGTTTGCATGCCTAACAGGAAAGGTGGACGTGCTGGAGGGATCGCAGGAATCCGAAGAGCCGCAGGAAGAGTCCGAGGAGCTAGCTGCAGCACGTACACCCACCCGATCCCCGAGCGCGGGTACTCCTCCTGCCGGGCCTAGCCCTGCGATTCAAAGACGCTTCTTCGAAGGGCAAGTTCAACAAAGTCTCAGAGATCGACTCGCGTTCTTCGATCATGGAGAATCGCCAGCAGGGGTCGGGCCCTTCTCCAGCAAAGTCGAGAAGAAGCAGCCCGTCCCTCGACTGGCTTCTGAACCGGCTCAGGCCGATTCACCCCCCCCAACGCGAATGAAGCAGCAGGGTAGAAGACAGATTCTATTGCAGCAGACACCTTCACCTGCAAGGATGAGGAAGCAGAAGGCAATCAGGGCGACGGGCGAACAATCTCCCGCAAAACCGCTTCCACGAGCTGAAGCTCAGTTCCTGGAGGATTTCCCGCCTGCAGATGTTTGGCCGACTCTGCTGCAGCGAAGGCAATGGGATCGACCGTTGATCTCGATTTGGTACCGGAGGAGGGTGCTGCTACCGCTGAACGTTCGCAGGCAGACCTCACCACCGATGAGCTAGCAGGCCCGGAGGAGGCCTCTGCAGTGGCTATTGCCCGCACACAGGCCCCAGAGTGCAGCTCCAGTTGAGGATGCTCCACCTGCTCAGCCACTACCGGCACCTACAGACATGTCTCCGGGATTTTTTCAAAAGTTGCAAGCGGATAAAATGTTGGAGGAGACACACAGTAGCATTGGCAGAGTTCTGGGCATCAGGGTATTCCAGCGACTCTTCGAATCCCACTCTGTCGCATGGTCTCCCTTCCCATCGTCAGGCAGGCCCTTCCCGGAGATGTGGATAAGCTCAAGTTCGCATTTCGAGAAGGGTACCGTCTGGGATCGGCAGCGTTTTACGTTTCCATAGAGAATGAGGACGGCGAACCCGTGGACCCCTGCCGATGAATTGTCAACGTGGGATACCCACTGGCACACTCGCAACCACGAATTCGAGGCGACGCTGAAGGGTGATCCCGACTTCGGCCATATGTCGGGAAAATGTTCCTTGTGTGGGACGGGAATCACCGACTTCTCGTCGCCTGGTGGGAGTACATCAAGCAGAACCATGCCAAGCACATTGGCTGGCATTACATGGTGGAGTGTGTCATCCTGAAGGTGAAGGCGGCAGACTCCTCCCTCCTCAAGAATGCCATGGCGGACCATCAACTCGTAAGATACTCATACCCTCCCTAGCACATTCGAAATGCGGTGCCGCATTTCGGTTTCCATTCTGGTTTGATTCCGTGCTTCCGTGTACTGAACTGGAGAGTGTGCCTTGCAGGGTCACTGAGAATGCGTACGTGCATACCCACATGGCACATATGCTATACAGGGTGAGGAAAACTGTCTTACTGATCCGCAGATGTTTTGCGGAAATGCGGGAGCCGGGCTCATTCAGAAAGCCGTTGCAAAAACAGACCGGACATGGTATCGTCTCACTATGGATGGAATGGTGGAGGTGATATACGAAGTAAGTCGTGCTCCAATTTCCCTCTGCTCATCCTTCCCCAATTTCCAGTAATGTTTCCACATGAATCGAATGTAACGCTTCTGCATGTTTTTGTTGGCAGTCAAACATCAAGCTGGATTTGGCCCATGCCAAACGCTTCTTCATGGAAAGTGAGGGGCAGGTCAAAACGTTGCAGTCATTGACTGAGCACTTGAAGGAAGCCGGTGTCAAGTCCAGAACCAAATACAAGTCACAAGTCCCTTCCTAGTTATGCAGCTAAACTCGCAAATACAACTATTAGAAGAAGTGAGAATCCCAGTAAAGTAGAGCAGATTTTGGAGAGGGCTAGGGAGGACAGAAGGATAAGGAAAGAGTTGGCAGCAGCTCAGACAGGTAGACGGGTACGAAAGTACATATGTGATTCAGCGGATGAGAGCGACGCAGACAGGGAGGAGGACGACCCAACGGAGGTGAGATGGACAGTTCCGCAAGGGGAAGATGGGATTTTCGAAAGCCTGGCCAACGAGCAGTCCGCTGGAGATGAGAGAGGCACTGAGGGGGTGGAGGAGGAGCAGGACAGTCTAGAACAGGATGAGGATTCCGATGATTTTCAAGATTAATAGAATTTTAATGAAGTCTCTGTAAATGTAAATTCTCTTCCAGAGTATATAAAGAAAATTCTGCCCGACATTCGTGACCCCTCTCCAGTGTGCATTCCAGCCACACAATCGCCCAAACCAGGACGCTCCCAAAATCAGAAATGGGTCAGGGCATTTCCAAAATTTTGGCAACTCTAAGAACCTCTTTTGGAAATGCGGCACCGCATTTCCAAAACAGGGGAGGGACTAATTTTTCCATTTCAATGTTGGCATAGTAAAAAGTAATCTGAATTGGGAATGCGGTGCCGCATTTCCAAAATTTCCTTTGTCCACACGCCAGTTTTGGCCTCTCCCGCTCATTGCATGGATGCCACCACGCTTACAGAGGTCGAACAAGGAGGTCGAACAAGGAGGCCGACATGGCGGGATTGGAAATGCGGTGCCGCATTTCCATATTGGGGATGGTGGTTGTTCGAACTGCAGACCCATCAGCAAAACTGGCACCGCATTCCATTGTAAAAAAAAGTCGATGACGGACATGGAAATGCGGCGCCGCATTTTCCAGAACGGACATCGCAATTTGTCAATTTGCAGACCCTCTCTCGGAAATGCGGTAACGCATTCCATCGCGCTGGTCGGAAATAGGTGCACTTTTCGAAGTGTTGGACGGAAATGCGGCACCGCATTCCCTTTGTCCAAAAAGAAGTTTCCATTGCCAAGCTGGAAATGCGTCGCCGCATTTGCAATGCACAACCTCGTTTTTTCTGATCAATTTATAGACCCGTGTTGGTATTTCGTGTACCTGGACGGAAATGATGCACCGCATTTTCTTGTCCCACATGGAAATGCGGCCGCATTTCGATGTCCGACATGGAAATGCGGTGCCGCATTTCGATGTCTGACATGGAAATGCTGTGCCGCATTTCGATGCGGACATGGAAATGCGGCACCGCATTTCGATCCCGACATGGAAATGCGGCGCCGCATTTCGATGCCGACATGGCGTTACTCTGGTATATTCTTGACACATGACTCACATACCGGTTACTCTGCTTTATTCACCAGACAGACAAATTGTAGAAATGAGACATCAAATTGTAAACAGTGGGCCAAATCCGAGAGTTATTCAACACAATGAAACACAGTCATACAGAAGTGAGGTACATTCCAGGGCACACTCCAGGGCACATTTAAATTTCCCCCCTACAGGATCCTGGACCGATGAAGATTGGCTGCTGCATGAATGTAGCCGTTTCAGTTTCCTACCCTGCCATGCAAACTATGGGCAGTCACTGCCAGGTGGGCCGATAGCCACTGGACACGACGAAGTCCATCCCCTCTTCGATGTAAATGCGGCGCCGAATTTCCATCCGGGGGATGGACTTCGGTGGCAGATCTCAAACTATAACTTGTTGATGAGAAAGATGTATGGCTTCATCCACCGCTGGCGTGATGAACACGTTCCACCTCCGTCGGTGGGTACGTGTGACCCAGATGCTCCATTTTGGAGGCGGACTGCTCTTCCGCTTCGTATCTTTTCCAAAATCTAAGGGCTTCGTAGCTGTCCGCAAGGTCATCGGCATCCAAGTCGTCCTCAGGTCCTCCTTTGCAAGGATGCCGTGCTTCCGGAACCGGGACGACTGCCCCTTTGGAGGCATCGATTATGCAATGTATTCGGCCACATCGGGAGACATTGTTATCTTGTACACAGATTACACAGAAGATACTGGTTCGATTGTGGAAACATTGGTGGCTTTTGAGTATATCGTAGGCCACTACGCCTTCGAGCGGGGTGACGATCTTGGTTTGAGGAGTCCGTGGCTCCTGCGCATCCTCGATTCCGATTTTCCCAGCTACGACGGTCACCCATGCAGAAGAAGGCGCACTGCTATGCTGTTGCGGTGGAACTGCTGCCACTGGACGTGGGTGGACTCCATCGGAGAGACCTATTCTCCTCGAGGAGTGCGCTCCTCTTCTCCATTGTATGGGGACATTCGCATTGGTGTGGACGACGAAAACGTGAAGATTTCCATATTCGATGGTGGTATGATTGAAGGGCAGGACATTGTGGTGAACATCACTAGGGGCGGTACAACGGCTGCAATCGACTTTACATGGAGGAGCCCCAGGACTCATGAGCTAGTTCTGAGAGCAGTCGAAGTCCCATTGACAACGTGACTTGTATTCAGTAGGCACAGGGCTCAAGATTTGAGGGCACAATCAGCACAGTAGACGTGCTTCAAATGCAATTCATGTGGATCAATAAAAACCTCATTGTGCCCTCTTTTTATTCTATTCTGTGTCCATTGTTCCGAGAATGCGTCATTGCTCATTTCGTTTGGGATTGGGAGTGTGGGTGAATTTTGCAAATGGCTGGTAGGCTGAAATGGGCCCCCATTGTACAGAGCAGTACCACCCTACCATTCGCGAAACATTGCCTTTCAATATATAATTCTAAATAACATTGCCGAACCTCCTTCATCGGGAGGTCCTTCTCCCCCTATGACCGTGGCACACCCTAAACCCTATTCCCGCGGACACTCATTTCCGGAAAAAGTGCTGCTCATGTTTTTTTCCACACTTACGACTCTGCTCATGGCTCATGCCGCTCATGGCTCATGGCTCATGAAATAGCAGCCCCCCCTGCTCCCACTCTGGGGTGCAGCAAATATGGTAGCTTCCTGCTCTCTCATCCAGTCCTCCTCTCCAGTCATACTCTCTGAACCTCGAGTCTTCTTGTAGCGGGTAATCTACTAGATTTCTTTGTGGTAATTTGTATCTCGTGTATCCCATTATGCACGGTTAATAACTGAGAATTCCAGTCATGGAATACCCTGGCCTGTTTCAGCCACGGACGTCCCAATAATAAGGAGTAAGCCTCCATGACTTCATCCATTTTTAATACAGTTACTGTGATCATAAAGATCATTTTTTGTATCTGTATCTTTAACTCCTCTTATTAATCCCAATGGCTGCACACTTCTTTGATCTGTCCATTGTTTACTGTAAATGGGGCTGGTTTCATGTTACTTAGACCAAGCTTCTTCCTTAATTGGTCTGTCATGATATTTACTCCAGAACCACCATCTATCAGTACATCAGTTAGTTCTGTGCTTCCAATTCTCAATTGGATTACTGGCATAGAATCATCGAAGTCCATGACTGGTTCTCTCGCCCTTCCGGCTTCACATTATAACTGGTCACCTTGCTGTTCAGGTCTGTGTTTCCTGTCTCTTGGGCAATTCGATTGATTGCCTGATACAGCCTGTGCCTACAATAAGGTGCCACAGCTAATAGCTGTCCAATGGTAATTTCTGCTTTGGTCTGACATATTACTGCAGCCAAAGTCTCTTCATTACTTTGCATGTCTGCATCTTTTTTTTTCCTTTCTTCCTCACTCCCTTCTTTTTCTCCATCCGAATCAGAGGAATCTGCCACAGGAATATCAGTACTCTTTTGCATTTCCCTTATAGTATCTGCCACTTCCCTTGTGCAGTTCCTTCTCATCTTTCCAAGTCTCTTCATCTTCAGGCATATCATTGCCACTTCCATTCTCATCTTCTTCCTCTTCTACTGGAGGTATTAGTTTGGCTTTACTTCTTGTTACTATCATTGTACTTACTTCTGGTACAACACATGGCCTAACCATGTGAGCTGCCACCCACTGGGCCCTCATTCACAGGAGCTCTCATCTCATTCTGGTGTCTTATCCAGAATGAACAGGCTGCCTTGCGATGTCCTGGCTGATTACAATAGTAACATAGCTCTTCACCATTGGGTCCTCGCCCTTGGTCTGTTCTTGGATTATTTCTATAATCCTGATTCCCGGGCTGGTAATTCCCCCTTGATTACCCTGATAGTTGCCTCTGGAATTTCCTTGGTAATTCCCTCTTGAATTACCTCTCCCTTCCATGTGCCATTGTTATACACCACCAGACCTACCATAGTGGTCCTGATCATTATTTCTTCTTGGCTGGGCTGCTGCTGCACCTGATGCACCCTTACTTGCCTAGGTTCTCTTGCAGCTGTCCTTCTGTTGTAGTAACAATTCTCAGTAGAATGGTTATCCATTTTACAGATAGTACAGTGTTTCTCCTTCATGTGGCATTCTGTGGTGGTATGGCCTTCATTCTGGCACTTTGCACACCATACACCCTTCCTCCAATGTGTTGCAGCCTCTGTGGCATACTTCTTCAAGATTTCTTCCAATTTTTTTTCATAGTTATCCCTCTTCAACTTCTCCTTTCCTCTTACTCTTTCTTTTTAGTTCTTGCTCTTCTCTTCATCTGACTCATCCTCAGAGCCCTCATCTTCTTTTTCTCTCTCCTGAGCATTCCCATTGCTCAATTCTGTGTTCGCAGTTTTCAAATGCCTCCTCCACTGTATTATGGGGTAACATATCCACTTTCTTTTGCAACTCTGGTCTTAATCACTCACAAACCAAGTCTTCTGTAAATCGGGCGCTGGTACTGCAGCCAGCTTTTTCATCATCAATTCCATCTTCTTCTCCATATACTCTTCAACAGTTTCATGCTTCTTCTTCTTCAGCTTCAGCTGTTGTAAACTTCCATACACTTCATCCTCAGTTTTACTTGTCCTGAACCTATTTCGAAATGCTGTATTCAAGCCATTCCAGGTTAGGAAATGATTATCAGGGAACTTGCATACCATTCACTTGCTTTCTTGATAAGTGAACAAGGAAACAGTCTCATTTGGCATCATCGCCATTCTCATTGTTCACTATACACATGTGCTCAAATTGGCTAATGTGTACATCGGAATCCCCTTTTCCTGAATATATTGGAAAGGGTGGTTTTTTGCCCGTGTTGGTTGTAACGCCATATGTGGCCCTACCTTCTGCCCACTGACAGGTGCTGGTCCTTCTGGACCTGTTGTTTTTGTGGTGGATCTTCCACCAAGTGGTGGCCCTTGAGCACTCCTTGCTTCTGGTCCCACGATATTCACAGTATTCCCCCTTCAGTTGCACTACTTCCCACACTCCTGTCCCCCCAGAGCCAGATCCAGGCAGCCCGCCTGATCCCCCTGAGCCGACACCTTCGTTGGTCTGTGATCCAAGTGCTCCACTTGATCCAAGTCCAACGGGTTGGGATGTCCTGGTTGTAGTCTCAACCTCAGCTGTTGGGTCTACTTCTTCATATTCTTCCTTCTCTCTTCTAATTTCTTCTCTCTGTTTTCATCCTCCAAGTTCTGCCCTTGGGTTTCTTCTTCACTCATGTAACTCAACTGTAATGGTGTTGGAGAGTCTGAACTCTCCGTTGGCTCTGCCACATCCTCTTCTCCTTCTCCATCTTCTGCTTCAGAAACTGGAGTTCCTGCTTTTGGTGTTCCATGCCAACTCTTATCAAAGATTTCTGTCAAGTCTTTTATCCAAGGATGTACCTCAGATCTTTCACCTCGTGATTGATCTTCTTTCTTCCTGTACCAATTCCCTTAATCTTTCTTGCAAAGAAACAGAAGGAGTGGCATCCAACTCTAGTTCTTCGGTATAGGTGATGCACTTTTTGATCTTGATGGTGTGAGAGGTCCAGATGATTCCCCTATGTCTATTCCTCTCTCCCAAAGATATGGATAATTAGCTTTCAGATAGCTTTCTCTTTTGATGAATATCTCTGTCGTCTAGCTTCTCTTTCATCACTCATGTCCCATGTCTTTCATTTCTTTAATGTGGCAATAACCAAAACTCTCTTCTGTAATATCTCTCGTATATGCCTGGGTTTCTTTCAAGCTTCAATGCACCCTTGGCTATACTTGAAGTCTCCGTTACCATATAACCATATGGCAAACAAGTCTAAAAAGCTGTTCTTGGTGTGAGTTTGATCCACAAATATCCTTTGGAATCCAATTCTTTACCAGTACAAGCTCTTCATGCATATGAGTATAAACATTCACCTTTCTTTCTTCCCAGCCTTCAAACTCTACTCGTTTAATGGATAGCAATGCTATCACATAAACCAATGTTGGTAACCAACGTGCTCTTCCTCTACAGGCTACCTGATAAATCTTTATCACTCCTTTCTCCAGACCCTATTCTGGATCAGCATCATGCACTCGTTTAAGAATATTTTCTTTACAACCGTCTGGCAATTCCAAGAACCTTTGAAAGAATCGTTTGGACAATCTTTCTTCCTTCGTTCCACAGGGAATTTGATTCACTTCAAATTCTTTAATGGTCCAACCACCATGATCCCACCAGATGCCTGTCACATCTGGTTGTTCATGTCCCAGGTCCCCAGTATGGTCGCCAAATGTCGCGCGGCTTTTACTCACCCATCCCTTCGCTCTCAGATCTCTCTACACAGTGTGATTGTATCTTATAAGTATCAGATTATGATTTATCAGGTATCAGGCCGAAGCCATTATGTCTCTAATCTGCTCTCCAATATCACTACAGCTTTGCATATAACAAGCATCTACTAATCCTCTTTTCTCCTTCACCGTGCTCTCCATCTCTTGCCTCCGATCTCCGCTCCAGCCTGACTCAGAAGTCCTCCCCGAATAATGATCATCCTCCTTCATTCCCCCTTTCTCCCTTTATCCTCCTATCCGCTGTTCTAAACCGTTTCCCTCTCTAACCGTCGTCTGTGAACTAACATGTTCCCTTCACAGGTGTTGTTCCCCACAGTCGTTCCCTACTATCGTGACAGCTGTGTCAAGCGGTGACTGGCTGTGTTTGGCTGTGTCGGGCTGTGACTGGCTGTGTGGCTGTGCCGGGCTGTGACTGGCTGTGTGGGCTGTGTCTGCTGTGACGACTGTGACGGGCTGTGTGGGCTGTGTCTGCTGTGACGACTGTGTGGGCTGTGTGGGCTGTGTGGGCTGTGACGACTGTGACGGGCTGTGTCGGCTGTGACAACTGTGTAACCCCCCTCTACAGTGCGCTGCTGTCACCCCTAAGGCTCCTGTTGGTCTCAGTCTGTGCAAAAATTAAGGGTACCCTACAGATCCCGTATAAGTGTCTAAGTCCCCTACAGTCCTCTAACAGGGACACATGAGGGGCTGCCCCTGTAGTGGGGGCATCGGCAGCGATAGGTATGGGGGGCTGAAGCACCCTTGAGTGCCCAAGGCACTCAAGGAGGCGGAGGCGCTCACTAGGTGGAGCCCCGCACACCGGGTTGCGGTGGGGGTAGCTCCACAAGGGGTGGTGGTAGCTTAGCGGGACTTAGTGGGGGTGGCATAGGACTCACCATGGGGGTGGAGACCTCGTGGTGGGAGTCGTGGGGAGTCTTGGGACTCATCACGGTCCATAGGGGCCGTGATGAGTGGGCCAAGACTCACCGCGACTCATCACCGGGAGTCGAGGGTTTTCGTGGTGGTTCGCCATAAAATGGCATGGCTGGTTATGAAACCCCCGCGGACAGCTACAGAAGTATATATAGGGAGTAGTAACCCCGAGAACGGTGCAAGCCCGTTGGTGACCAAAAACTAGTGAGTAAGCGAACGAGCCGGAAAGCGACCAAAGAGAGGGGAGCTGTTCCGGACAGCCATCTACCAAAGGGAATTCTCCTAGTCCCAAATAGGTGGAGGGTTTAGAGGGAAGCGAAGGGGGACCGTTATGTCCTGGTGAGCAGCCGAAGCTCCAAGTTAGCCCGGGCGGCCAGGTTGGGAGTCAGGCGCGCGCATCAAAGCGAGTAACTATGACTTGAAGGGGAGCTTACCGAAGTGAGGTGCGCGACATACCGTAGCTATGACGTCCACCCAAGCCACTACCGCACCAGCACCAGTACCCGTGCCTGCCTTCAACCCTGTTGTGGAGTTCGTCGAAGAGTTGAGAGGGAACTACCAAGGGGTGAGGACAGAGAAGTTGCGGAGCTTGCAAGAATTCCAACGGAAGCTGACCGAGAGCTTGAAGGAGGCTTTACTCGCATGAGGCGCTTGATAAATGTAACCCAAGGGGTTACGAAAGCTCAGGCAGTCCAATTCTGGTATGGGATATTGGACAAGGAGCTGAGGAGAAGGGTGCGGGATGCAACTCTCCTACAAGCGGCCCAACCCACCTTAGCAAATGTGTTTTTGCTGGCAGAGCGGATAGAGCTCAACATGGTGGAGGAATGAGTGGTCATGGTGGGAGTTGCTAAGGGAGACACCATGGGGTAGTGGTGCTGCTAGCCAACCACTACCTCAACGTGCTCAAGGCAATAAGGGGGCTCAGGTGAAGCTCAGGGAAGGGTAGAGAGGACCTTAGATGCAGGGGTCTCGCCCTTCATTTGCAGGCCAACAACGGGCGGATGTGGTGTGTTGGACATGTGGAGGACCCCACGTCACGAAGGATTGTCCAGAGGGAGGCAAAGGGCCGACACATGCACAGCCTGCACAGTTGCAGTGTGGGCATTGTGGCAAGCACGGGCATGGAGAGGCCCAGTGTTATGGTTTGTATCCCGAGTTGCCAGTTCCAAGGGAACAATGGTGGCTGGGGGCGAGGGGGAGCAGCCCAAAGAGGACGAGGTGGCCAGGCACGGGGTGTAGGCCAAGGGCAAGCTCAACATGGCCAAGGACGCGGAGGTCAGGGTGTTGACCAAGGCATGGCCAACCGGCTTCAGCAGCTAGAGCAGAGGCTCGCTGCCATGGCTACAGCTCAGGTGGTACCGGCTCCAAGGCCGGATGGTCCACCTCCTGCTCCTGAGGGAGGAGATATGGGAGGCATGGGATTCATGTGCGGATCAACACTACCACTAGTGCACGTGGAGTCTGCTGCAGCCGTGACTTGAGGAGCAACACGAGTTCCTGAGCCACGAGGTGCAGAGGTGGAGTTGGATCCACAGCGTGGGGAGGCAAGCTGTCAGGTTAGGCTCCCTCAGTCATTCACATTGGTAGAGACAGTGTCGACGCCATCCATGGCACCTAGTTCTCGCCCGACTGTTACCGAGGTCACTACGCCATTGGGGAGAGCTACACGGGTAGCACCACTACCTAGTGTTGCCAAGGCTACGGCAGCTAGTGTACTGCTGGGAGCGGCCACATTTGTGTGTCAGGCTCCATTGTTCTCGGCTACCATGATTGCGACGCCGGGAGTAAGACCAGCTGAGGTGTTCAGGCTGGCAGCTACACTCTGTGAGAGTGGGGAGGTTACTTCATCTTCTGTGGAGATAGTGGGAGGTGTAGTGCCGGAGGGATCCTCGGATTTGAGGGTCAAGACTGCCACGGCGGCGCCATGGCAAGCTGCAGCTGCCAGGTTAATGGAGCTGTCAGCTAGGCCAGCCATTGAGCGCGCCATGGTGACACCTAGAGTTGTCATGTTAGAAACCAGGATGACATTTTCTGTTTGAGTGGACTGGCAGGCAAGAGGTACCGGCCACTGTGGGTCTTGTTGGACTCAGGAGCTCAGCCATTGATGCTGGGCAGAGCTACTATTGAAGGCTTGGACCTCACGGAGGCGGATATGGAGCCTTGTTCTTTCCAGATACAGACGTCTCTGGGAGGATCGGAGCAGGCTCGGGGCATGACACGACGTGAGTTGGCTATCAGACTACGGCCGGATCACCCTACATATGGCTCAGTGATGCAAGCCAAGGCCATTGTGACAGACGCGGTCTCGTACGATGTCCTGGTTGGTGGGGCAATGTTGTACCCCATGGGCTTCACCCTGGATTTTTGGGAGGAGTCAGCTTCCTATAGGCCTGGATGGCAGTCAGGGGAGGGCCGGCATGTGCAGCTCCCTGTGACGTTTATAGGAGGAGTTGCGGTTGCCCAGCGGGGCAAGGTGCCAATACTAGCAGCATTTACAGCTGCAGTGAGTTGGCCTTGAGAGTTGCTTGAGGGCAACGCTCATTCAGAGGATGTGCCACCTCCGGGAGAGTAGGATGACATGTATGGTATGGCGGAGTTGCCTACCATGGTTGCTCAAACTCCATTGTGGGGCATGAGCAAGGATTTGCAGCGGGATGCTGATCGACGGGTGCAACAAGCCTGGGTGGAGACTTTTGTACCGTCAAGAGAGGAGGAGAGTGCGGGGATTGCACCCGGACCACCTCACTTGTCTCCATTGGACACCACACCTATTGTGTGGCAGTATCCGGATGAAAACATTTGTCTTCTGGACTTGTTTGGCGGGATCACCACCGGATTGGCTGCTGTGTTACAGGCAAGTGCACGAGTTTGGCGTTACCTATATATGGAGAGGGATGAGACTATACGGCGTGTTTCACTTCGCCATGTTGCTCAGTTGGTGCAGCGGTACCCTGAGTTGTTGTCGGTGTCTGCAGTTCGTGGATATTAGCAGGCCTTGCCAGTAGACATTTCGTTGCTGGGGGCGCAGGATTTGGAGCGGGTTGGCCCTGCCAAGGGTATTCATCAGCCGGGCATGGCAATGGATTGCGAAACTCAAGGTCGGGTCTGTTTTGGGAGATGGTGCGGGTTTTGCGCCACTTGCAGCTTCATCAAGCTGTATCTCCAACATACATCTTGGAGAATGTGCCACTGATGGGCGATTCTCGGGCCAGGGTGATGGCCAGTGTGCATCAAGTCCGGTCGTGGCTTGGGTCAGCAGTGTTGCTGGATGTAGCTACAGTGGGGTTACGGGCTCATCGTCCACGGTTATGGTGGACTAACTTGATGCCACCCGCACTGCTTAAGCGTGCATTTGATGGGGTGCAGCGGCCAGCACACCTCACAGTGGATAGCATTTTGGACATAAGGAGGCAGTCTCAGCGTGTGAGACATGATGACCATTCGCCTTTGGCAGTGGTCAACAAGGTGGGTCAACCACGAGCAGCACTACCTACACTGCTCAGCTTCCCAGGATCGCATGCTTTCCGAGATAATGGACCTGGATTCCTGTGGGATGCTCAGTTGCAGCAATTAGTGGAGCCTAATGCCGACGAGCGAGAGCGTGCTATGGGTTTTTCCACTGGGACCACGGCGGTGCCTTCTCTTTCTGAGGCATCACGTCGTCAGGTGTTGGGGCAAGCAATGGATCTAAATTGCTTGACTTGGATTATCAGCTTAGCTATGGCTGAGCAACAAAGAGTGCGGAGTGCACTTCCCTTGACGGTCTCTCTGCCTACTGAGGTGGTACAGGCAGTGAGTGGGGGCGAGCCGGTGAGGACCACAGGGTGTAGACATCCATGGCACACGTCGGAGGTGCTCGAGGTTCAAAGGGAGTTGGCAGCCAAGGTGGATATGATGGATGAGGTTGAGGATTCTTCTCGGGTTGAGGAGGTCATCAAGGATGAGATGATGGGGCAGAATGAGGCCTTGTCATTGACTGAGCAGGCATATAGTAGTGCTCAAGAGGTTGCGGCATAGCAACCACGAGACGCGTCATCTACCTCTAAGTCTGCTGGACTTAAGGTTGCAGTTACGAAGGGCAATTGGGAGCCTGACATTGGACCTATTGTCACAAGAGGAGAGAGACGACGTATACGGTGGTTCCTGAGGCTTACAGGAATTGCTTTGCCTCTCGTGCTACGGTGGAGGAGCATAAGAGACATGTTCAGGTTGTGCATCGACCGGGTTTGGTCAATAGGGATGCGGATGGATTGAGTCGCAATCCATGCACGAGCTAGCAGGATGAAACTGGAGCTCGGTGGCATGGTGAGACGGACGAGAAGATGGTGCCGGGATGGCATGCATCTGCCTTTTTGTGTATCTTGGCATCGAGAGGTCAGGTTGGACCTACAACAGGGATGACTGTAGACGGAGTGTATGAGGACCCTGAGGCTAGTGATGAGCCAGGTGGTGCCAGAGATATACGTGAGGATTCGGTTGTGTTGGACTACCTCCGCACTGGAGACACGGCAGCTAGTGTGACTGCCAAGGAGAGGGATCGGATCCTACTAGAGCCAAGAGGTTCAAGTGGGAGGGGATACACCTGCTTCAAGTGTGGGAGGATGGTCGGGTGAGGATCGTGCCTCACCCAACACAGCGTGCACGGTTAGTGCGGCATGCCCATGAGGAGTTGGGGCATTTTGGAGTGCGACGCACTCATAGTTTACTGCAAGGGCAGTATTTGTGGCGTGGTATGCACATAGAGGTGCAACAGTTCGTGGCTAGTGCATGGTGTGTGATAGGGTGCGTGCTTCATTCAACGCCCATATACCATAGTTGCATCCTTTACCCATCATGGGATTGGGCTACAGGTGGAGTCTTGACTTCGCAAGGCCTTTGCCACTGACGATGCGTCACCATAGATATGTGTTGGTGATGGTGGAGCACTTCTCCAAGTGGATTGAGTTGGTTCCATTGCCTGACAAGGCTAGTGAGGGGGCTGCGTATGCATTCCTGGATCGTGTGCTTAGCCGATTCGGTGCTCCAGCTGATGTACTCACGGACCAAGGGAGAGAGTTCTTGGGGGAGTTTCAAGCTTTGTGTGATAAAGCCTTGATAGACCACCGTACCACTTCTCAGGATCATCCTGAGGCCGATGGCTTGGCAGAGAGAGTGGTGCAGACGGTGAAGAGGGGTTTGCGCAAGTATGGCTTGCAAAAAGGACACCTAGGAGATTGGGATCTTCAGGTACCTTGGTTAGCCATGGGCTACAAGCAAGCAAGCATCACTTGCCTCCTTCTCACCATATTTCTTTCTCTTTGGCCGAGAGCCAGATTTGCCTGCGTCTATTCGCAGGGAGGCTGCAGTAGTCATCAACCTTGATGATCCGGATGTGTGGACACAAGCATGTGCCCAACGGGCAGAGTTGTTCAAGAGAGTCATGCCTATGGCTTTTGAGAACCTTGCCATTGTAAAGCACTGTGATACGTTGAGGTATGCCACTATACGTGGTGGAGGATATCGTCCTGGGGTTCGGAGGTTTAGCCCTGGTGACTATGTTTATTTGCAACAGACTGCTCCTACGACTCTGGATGTTACTGCAGGGCGTGTTATTCTGAGGGTTCGAGAGGTGTTGACCTCAGGGGTCCTGATCTTGGAGGGTCGGGATGGCATGATTTGGAAGGACCATGTGCGTAATTGTGCGCCATGTCACCTTCCCAATGTCGATGGCAGAGTTGACCCAAACTTGGCAGTGGTACCTGCAGGTTTGAGGTGCATGCTCTGTGGGTCTGCCAAAGGAATAGCCACCATGCTGGTGTATGATCGATGCTCAAGGGGTTGGCATATGGGATGCTTGACACCACCTCTTAAGAAGGTTCCTGACGGAGATTGGTTGTGTCCACACTGCTTGGGATAGTGGCAGTGGACATGACTGGAGGCAGCTAACAAGACATGGGAGGCCAAGCTCATAGGAGTCAATACATGAGATCCCAAGCTCAAGTTCACAAGTTGTAAGACGGCGACTAACGATGGGGCAACACTTGCACCTGGCCTCTTAATCTATCGAGTTTGAGTGTAGTATGGATAGTGGTGGAAGACTTAGTGAGGCTATGGTCACTATCACATCTTGTGGCTACCTGGACTTAGAGGGACCTAAGCACCAGCTAGGGGGGCGATTGTGTGGACTAGTGACTGCCATAGTGGGCAGCATAGTGACAGCTTAGTGACTGACTAGTTGTAGCTTAGTGGTTGAACTAATGGCCGGACTAGTGGTGGACTAGTGATATACTAGTGTGTGGCGTGCACATGTGTTGTGTGATTTTGGACAGCGATGTAGTTGTATAGCGATATGTATGCGCACGACAGCTATCAAGTTATTTTACCACTAGTGTGAAACTAGCTAGGAAATAGCTAGCTTTTACATATGAACATTTGGGATTGGCCCAAGTGTCAATCCAGGGGTCAAGGCAGATTTAGGCCTTGGAGTGGTTATCTTCATGGCAAGCGCGGGAGGCTCATCTTTCTCGAGTTGAGCTTCACCGCGCCTAGCTATGGCGCCGTAGTGTGGATTCCCCATGGCGTGGGGTGCACTTGGCTTGACTTGTATTTGAGTGATGAGGTTATATATGCATGAGTTTATGCTTCAGATTTGTGAGCTCGTGCTTGTATTCTTCTTCTTTATCATTGTGTGGACTAGTGACTGCCATAGTGGGCAGCATAGTGGCAGCCTAGTGACTGACTAGTTGTAGCCTAGTGGTTGGACTAGTGGCCGGACTAGTGGTGGACTAGTGATATACTAGTGTGTGGCGTGCACATGTGTTGTGTGGTTTTGGACAGCGATGTAGTTGTGTAGCGATATGTATGCGCACGACATCTTATTTAGATCCTGCGTTGATTGCATTGCGCTTGGATTTTAAATCCACACCAATCCTTTTCCCCGACTAAATGGTGTGCGAAATGGACATTCATCGTTATTCAACACAATGATTGGACCTCTATCTGGAACGACATATGGAGAAAGGACTACAATAGCACCTATCGAGCACTCTAGAAATAACCAAACAATGCAACTTGGCCGCCCGGAAGTACTGCTCTAGCTCCAAGAGCCAAGTGTTGAGTGCCTTCCGATTTCGAACGCCCTCAAAGGTGCCGGGTTCCTTAGGCTTCACCTTAAACTTTGCCTTAGTGGAAGTGGCATTAGCCGCCTTCAACACGTCTTTCAACGTCCCGCCAAACTGCGCCAACAACCCTTCCCAAAAGGCTGCCGGCATGGGAGGCATCTCTTGGTTTGTCGGAGCTCTCAAGGATTCCTCGGGCTCTGACTCCTCGGATTCCTCCCGCTCTTGAGCGGCCTCGTTTTCGGAAACATTCATCGCTTCCTCAAACGGCCGCCTCGGTGACACGTCGCCCCCATCGGGCTCACCAGGATCATCATCTTTTGGGCCGTTCCGCTTTCGCTTTGGCTTGCCCGACCCCATGATGAGGCCAATCCCAAGGACGATCGCGTACTGAACTCTAAGCTCTGATACCAAGTGTCGCGCACCTCACTTCGGTAAGCTCCCCTTCAAGTCATAGTTACTCGCTTTGATGCGCGCGCCTGACTCCCAACCTGGCCGCCCGGGCCAACTTGGAGCTTCGGCTGCTCACCGGGACATAACGGTCCCCCTTCGCTTCCCTCTAAACCCTCCACCTATTTGGGACTAGGAGAATTCCCTTTGGTAGATGGCAGTCCGGAACAGCTCCCCTCTCTTTGGTCGCTTTCCGGCTCGTTCGCATTACTCACTAGTTTTGGTCACCAACGGGCTTGCACCGTTCTCGGGGTTACTACTCCCTATATATACTTTTGTAGCTGTCCGCGGGGGTTTCATAACCAGCCATGCCATTTTATGGCGAACCACCACGAAAACCCTCGAAACCGGTGATGAGTCGCGGTGAGTCTTGGCCCACTCATCACGGCCCCTATGGACCGTGATGAGTCCCAAGCTCCCCACGACTCCCACCACGAGGTCTCCGCCCCCATGGTGAGTCCTATGCCACCCCCACTAAGTCCCGCTAAGCTACCACCACCCCTTGTGGAGCTACCCCCACCGCAACCCGGTGTGCGGGGCTCCACCTAGTGAGCGCCTCCGCCTCCTTGAGTGCCTTGGGCACTCAAGGGTGCTTCAGCCCCCCATACCTATCGCTGCCGATGCCCCCACTATAGGGGCAGCCCCTCATGTGTCCCGACCCCCTGCCCTCAAGGCAAAGGGTCGCAACACGGTACCACTAGTCCTACTAGTCCCACTGCTGCTTGCTGAAGCTGCCATTGCAGCGGCAGGTGTAGCCACTGCCCTCGGGACTCTAGTGCCCCTAGTGATGGAGACATAGTCAGGTGACCAGTACATCCTCCACTCCTCGATCTCAACCTCATGCCCCCGCCTGAATTCATGGTAATCATCCATAGGTGGCCCCTCAAGGTGCTGAAACAGCCCCTTCCATGCCATGAAAGGCGTAAATAGTTGTGGATTGCGCATTTGCTGCAAATCACACCAACTATCAAACTCTTGGATAAAATCATCCAACTGGATGGTGCCCACCGCCCCAGAGTACCTTCGTGGCCCTTTGGTAGCTCCATACATCTTCTCCATTGTGTCCCACAACAATGGCAAGGAAACAACTTGCACCGCCGGTATGAGTCCTCTTGATTCACAATCCGAATCAGAACCTTCCGTAGAAGACACAGGAGGTGAAGGTGGCCTAAACTGCACACCTCGTCTCGTGTACCCACTAGTATCGCTAGTGCTCGAACCGGCACTGTCCCCAGCAATTAGTGGCACCTCCGTGTTGACACTCAACCGGTCAGGAACATGTCCCTAACCCCCTCTCCACAAGGTAACCGGGTAGAGAACCTGTTGCGGTTTATGGTTTGCAATATTAAGTTCCTAACATAGCCTACACCTGTACCTGCATCCACCGCAAGCACTCCTATGGTTGGCTGGTCATCACCTCCAACCTCGCCACAGGAGCAACAATGATGGTCTGGCTGGTCATCACCCCAGCCTCACCATCGACAGCATGCTCTAGGACTGGCCGGTGATCAAATCCGGACCAATCACCTATAAAAACAAGCGCCCACACAAAACTAGCATGGCGCACAGTCAAGCATGCAGGTATGGAGGGGATCCAAACACAAGAAATCAGAACGACAACTCCCCCACACCAAAAACAACTCCACGGTGTTGCTCCTGCAATGACACCCCAGCCCAAACCTGGACTGACTCTTGCCTCCACCTACGGAAAGGTCTTGGCCTAATGAGAGGGTGGAAACTATGAGGAAGAGAAGCTAAAGCAATGCCTAACCCCAGCATGCCCTCATCCCAACACTCTTCCTCTCCTCTCTTCCCTCACTTGCATGACCATGGGAATATCATGAAGATACTCCTCAAAACCGCCCTCCACGAGCTTCAAAATTCGGCCTTCAAGACCACATGCCAGTCCTTAGGCAGTCCACCAGTGCCTCCACGAGTCAGCACAGGCCGTCCACAGGTCAACACGGGCCACCACAGACTAGCACAGGCCCACACAGCTCATTGGTCACAGCCGTCACAGCCCCACACAGGCCACAGCCTGTCACAGCCCCTCACAACCCGTCACAGCCCCACAGGCCACTGGGCACAGCCTGTCACAGCCCGCCACAGCCCCTCACAGCCCCACAGGCCATAGGGCACAGCCCACCACAGCCTGTCACAGCCCGTCACAGCCCCACAAGGCACAGGGCACAGCCTGTCACAGCCCCTCACACAGCCCGTCACAGCCCCACAGGCCACTGGGCACAGCCTGTCACCCCCCTCACACCCCTCACAACTCGCCACAGCTCGCCACAGCCTGCCACAGCCCCTCATAGCCCGTCACAGCCCCACATGCCACAGGGCACAGCCTATCACAGCCCCTCACAGCCCATCACAGCGTGTCACAGCCCGTCACAGCCCCACAGGCCACTCATGACAGTTTAGCCATTTCTCCAAGGGGTTTAGCCACGCCAAGCTAGGGTTTGTGTCTCTTGGACTCTAGGCTTCTTTGCACCGAGCTATGGCGGCTGTGAAAAATCAGCAAGGTATTCTTGCTCTTTCGGCTCCCACACACCATCAATAGTAGCCCTAAGCCATGAGGAAGATGGTTGCCACAAACCAAGCCTTCTTTCTCACTTAGACTCCCCAAACACGCCACTAAACTCAATGGCAAACAACCAAGCCTTGCTGGTTTCCAGCCCTTGTGAGCACACATTCAAGCGTTTCCCTTAGTCATAGCATCTGTCTTAGAGCCTATTCCAGCCCCCTACACCTGCCACTTCAAGAGCCATGCTCTATCTAGGCTTGAGGTTGAAACCCCAACTCAGAACACGCTGTCGGACTGTCACATAAGAGCAGATCAGCTCCTTACCTTCTCTTCTAGTTCTCTAAAGCTTGAAAACAAAAGCCCAATGGACTGAAGGCATGCTCCACACATGCCCCACTCTCACCACCAGAGAATCAGCCACTTTGCTTTCTTTCTTGCACCCACCAACCTGAAAATACACGCTTCAGCGGGCTGGAAGCATGTTCCACACATGCCCTACAGGGAAACCAGCCCCTTCCTTCCTTTCTTGCACTCCCAAACCTGAAAGTACAAGCCTTCATCAGGCTGAAAGCATGCTCCACACATGCATTGCTTTCACATAAGGGAAGTCAGTCCTTCCCTCTTCCTTGCTTGCCCTCCAAGCTTGAAGATGGAAGCTTCAATGAGCTGAATACATGCTCCACACATGCAACCTCTTCACACAAGAGGTATCAGCCTCCTATCTTGGCTCCTTAGCTCCTTGATGCTCTCTAAGACAAGACTAAGCACTCCATAGCCCTTGCCAAGCTCCTGAAACCCTAAGGCTTACATTTCCAGCCACAAGACACTCCTCTTGTGGTGCAAGAGCTCTTCTTCCAAGCTCTGAAACCCTAGGTGCACATTCCATGGCCTTGCCGCACCTCTTAGCTCCTGTTCCAGCCCTGCTCTTGCCATGACAAGAGCCATCTCAATGCTGAAGCTCGAGATTGAAACCCAATCTCAACATACTCCACAAAGTGCACTGATTTGCCCCAAGCCAAATCAGCCCTTTCGCTTGGTCTTGCAATCCTTCACACAATGAAAACTCGCATTCCCAAGTCTAGTTCTCAGCTTTGCCACCAAAGCCACTATAACCTGCTCTTGACTGGTCATCTTCCCAATCGTGCTTGTTCATGCATGTACACAATCTGAAACCATCAAGGTGCTCTGGAATTACCTGCAGCATGGTGTTCTCATCTCTGAAGCTGAAGATCGAATGCCAAGGTCTACCACCTCGTAACCCACATCGTCTCCGCTTCTAACAACCAAGAGCTCCACGGTGCTCCTTGCATAACAACCTAGTTTCTCTCGTTCTCAAGCAAAAACCACAAAGTGCTACAACTAACTCGTATCTGGCACTCACAGATACGAGCTCATCTTTCTCGAGTGATAAAGAAGAAGAATACAAGCACGAACTCACAAATCTGAAGCATAAACTCATGCATATATAACCTCATCACTGAAATACAAGTCAAGCCAAGTGCACCCCAAGCCATGGGGAATCCATACTACGGCGCCATAGCTAGGCGCGGTGAGGCTCAACTCGAGAAAGATGAGCCTCCCGCGCTTGCCGTGAAGATAACCACTCCAGGGCCTTAATCTGCCTTGACCCCTGGATTGACACTTGGGCCAATCCCAAATGTCAATATGTAAAAGCTAGCTATTTCCTAGCTAGTTTCACACTAGTGGTAAAATAACTTGACAAAGACCACAGACGAGGCGTTCTCGTAACCTCAGCCAGTTCATCTGACTGTCAGTCTCCGACCTCCGGATAAACAAGCAAACCCAGAAGTCCGGGTCCGGACCAGTGTTGGATTGGTATATGGGGTCTGGCCGGGTATCAACTAGCGGAGGTTGGGTAGCGTGTGAGCAGGCTCACGCCAGCGGGCGTGAGCACAAAGGCATATTCCAAATATTCCAAAAGATTCTAGAGAACCCTAGAATCTAGGGACTCTCAAGGCCCTAGGGAGCAAATGCCAAATTTTTGAGTAAAAACTAAGGACTTTGGCAAAGTTCTTTGACAAAGGACTTTGTTAAAGGACCTTGCCAAAGTCCTTAGTTGTACTCAAATTGGCATCTGCTCCCTACTTCTCCCCCTCTCTCTCTCCCGACCCTGTTGAATTTCCAATCAGGGCTTCCCATTCTATCATGCCCTGTTTGGTCCTCACTCAGGGCCCTTATCTTATGGTGGATCTCGAAACCCCCAGCAGCAGATCAAGTTTATTAAACCTTAAGTTCCCAAGCCCTTTTTTGACTTTTTACCAATTTTGGGTACCCAGCTGCAGTAAATTGCCCCTAGAAACCTACCAAAAATCATCCACAAATTCCAGCCTTATAGCAATGGGCCCAGCTCATTTATGCATGACATACCAAAAAATGAGCCAAGTCCACCGTGGAAATTGGGAGATTATAGCGTTGGCCCGAACCTCAAATATCAGGTCCCAAAGAAAAAGTGAGAAAGAAATAGGTTTGACCAAATCAAAACCTAGCTTTATCCAATTTTGCTTGCCCCAAGACCCACCATTTCCAAATCAATAGTGGAGTGGCCATGACCCCACTAAATTGCAGGTCCAAATGATTTTTTCACCTATGCTTGCTATTCATGCAATTACATGGGGGTTGAAATCTCAAAATTGACAACAGAAAATGTGCCTCCAAATGAAGTATTTTTTGTTCTACAAATTTTTTAAAAGCTAACGGTGGATGTGTGTATGTAATGCTCACACACCACAAGGTGAAGTGGTTTTTTCCAAAATTGCTAATTTTCTGCCAAAAATGGCCTTTGGAGTGCAATCTGTTTTGGGCTTGTTTACCTGCCACGTCAGCGGTCAATAGCCCATTTCAGGCCCCAAAATGTAAATTAAAGATCTAAGATATTTTTTGTAAGTCGCAGCTTTTGATTTTTTTTAATTTTGTTTTTTGCATCATACTCGAGACAAATCCCTTGTCATTAAAGGTTCAGGAGTGGGCCCCATCAGATTAGATCTGCAAAAATTAGGTCGACCCTGCAAATTCAAAGTGACCTGATTCAGGTCGCTTGGGAACTTAAGGGTTAACATATACTTTGATTTGTTGACTCAGGGGAGGAAGTCTTGGTTGTCCATGTGTGTAGCTCTTCCCGGAGCTTCAGACGAACGCAGGTTGCAGCTTTATCAAGAATTCGATCTCTCCTGAGGTAAAAGGCCGGCTTGCTCGGCACCCGTCTTTCCAACACAACCTTCCAATGGCAAGAGTCCCGCCCCACGCATTGGCAAATCCCCAGGTGACGGAGAAGAAATGGACTGCAACTGGCGTCATAGTTAGCTCAAGACGTAGCTGAAATTCTAGAATTCCTTGAGCCCATCTATCATCACCTCCTCCCATACATCTTAGTCATATATCTCTGCCCCTCCTCGTCTGTCCTCGTTGCTTTCTCCCACCGTCGTATGTAGGCTCAGGTCCCCTCCCTCTAAGTTGTACCCAAAGTTGTACCGGTATATAGGGTATTGCCTTGTATGTGCACATGTATATGCACTGGTATTAGATACCAGACCAATCTGGTATAATTTGGGAGAATACTTGGTCATATACCAGGACCGAGCTGGTATCAGTTTTTTCATACCAGCCACAATACCTGTACTCCCCCGAGCGTCTTCCTCATTTACTCTGGTATGTATACTATACTAATTTAGTGTACATATGCCTACATATTTGTACTTATGTATATTTATTTATTTATTGTATAGTATTTGTTTTCACTTGATACTTGCTATTTGATAAACTTGTTATTCAATGATGGCTTTGGAATTATACCAGATTGATATCTCATACCAGCTGGTATTGTGGTCAGGATACTCATACTCATACCAATATCTGGAAAAAGATACATCTATTATTATATAGACCAGACTGGTATGAAAGTTTTGCGATATGTTTGGTACTAGGACCAGTCTGGTGTGTCCTAAAACTGATACCAGTACAACACTGGTTGTAACCCCTCCCTAGCTCTTATATCTCCTTTGTTTCCCTTTCACTTCTCTCACTAGCTTTTGGTCACCAAGTGGTATCCCAAATGTAAGCCTTCACGGCCTCACGGGTGGTTATTTTTTCCACCGTCTGCAATATATTCAAGGCTCCGTTCCCTTTCTGAGAATATATATATCTATTTTGTATTTTTATTTATTTATTTTATAAAAGGGAAACACCTGGGAGACAGCTCACAAATCAGGCCCCTTAATAGTGAGAGGAGAAAATAACCTCTTTCACAGTAACCACGCCATGGAGGCGTAGAAATGGGACACGGCCTAGGGAAGGGGGAGAAGAGTATATCACACCCGTCAAGTAGCAGGATTTGACCCCATAATCATTTGGGTGGCACTCAGTGCACTAACCAACTGAGCTACGGACTGTTAGTGAAAAAAACATTGATTAATTTCTTCTTTTTCTTCTTTTTCTTCTTGTTTTTTTTTTTTTTTTTTTTTTTTTTTTCAACAGAACAGGGGGCGAGGCCCTGGATGGAACTTTATTGAAGGTTATTGAAGGGAAAAAAATCAAAACCCTTGAGTGCCATTAGGCTGCCATAAGGCATCTTCACGTTGTGACCGTGCTGGATATTCTACTTAAAATCTGATTGGTGGTTTTGGTAAATTCATCTGAAATCGCTAGGGAAATTGCCATTTATCTTACCCTTATCCTACCTAAACTTGTATTTATGGGGCGGGTACACCAAATCATCCGGACCCGTCAAATAACATTTACCCCTCAGGTTATATTTTGATAGTACCCGGTTATACAGTGACCCGGTTGTTTTCTACAAATGTGCATTACTCGGAACCCACCATTGTTGTACCGGTATGTCCATTTTGGCATACCCGACTGGTCCTGGTAGGGCCCAGGGTAGATTAGGACTGGCCAGGGTAGCTTATGGGATGGATATGGGTATTTCCAATGTTTGTATACCCTGTCCTAGGCATGGGTATGACAAAAACTCAAATGACATACGGTATGGTTATATTTTTGATGGATGGTATCTTCGACAATTACATTATATGGTATGGTATTTTAAGGTTAACTTCATGTTATTTTACATGTCTTTTATATTTGTACCCAAAAACCCCTGTTGTTATTTATAAATTTATATTTTTGGTACATGGTTATGTTATGGTGATCCATGTTGTAGTGGTTGGGATACAGGATGCCAACGGCTCAAATCAGTGATGCCAGCGGTTGGGAGCCCAAAGATAATATGAATGAGGATAAGCACAAAAAATTTGTATCATTACGCATACCCATGCTAGCTTGGGTTCATCAAGCCGAGTATGAAAATAGTTCATACATAGACTGGTATCGTAGGTAGGGGGGTAGGTCCAGTGTTCAAAACCCGGGGTCCAGAGTATAGCCGGGCTATACGCCCCAAGACATACCCAATTGGTATGTTCTACAATACCCTTACTCATACCAGTGCACATACCCCGGCCGATTGGCACATACCAATACAACAGTGGAACCGACCCTTACTTTCCATTTGAAAAATAATAATACCCTGATACGACAGGTAAATCTTTTCTCAAAATTCAGGTTACCCGTACCCCGAGGGTAAACAAGAATTCAATACCCGCTCCACACTGGTATTAACTATTAACCCTTAAGTGTCAAACCAACCCGTTTTGGGTTGGTTAGGTTTCTTTAACCATCCAGTTCTTACTGGGGTTGACTCTGATGTGAGTCAAATTAGGCTCATTAGATAGGAAAAAAACTCTTACACACAATGGCATTGGCCAATCTTCAAAAAAGAAATACATGCATGGAGTAAGATCCCCCAATTTGGGGCTAACTCAACTTTTTTGACATATTTTTGCTGAATCATCTTGCCTGAGTTGCTTACATGGCAACCACGATCAAGCTAGGGGAAGGGTTTCCACCCTAAGAACGGCAAGCCCACACACATCCCAATGCCCTATGAATGTGCAGTAGCATGCGTGGCAGCCACCCAAGGCAAAGGAGTGGTGAAACGGTCTCACAACCCGCTAGGTACAAGGGCTACAGGCCAAAATATAGGTAGGAAATACGGTAGGGCTGCAGGCCAAAATATAGGTTGGGCTGGGAATTACCGGGCAGGACCCGAAAATAGCCTAAAACATTTCCCAATTGGATTGAATTTTTTTCTACAACAACATTTGCATGCAATGATGACATGGACCAGAGAGATTGAGAATTGGACGGTAGATATGTCCTACAAATTTTTGAAGCTGAAATTTTGGTCTGCCCGCTTCAAATTGGGTTTTGAGACCCCCCAAATTGTGAGTACAAAGCAGCCCACATGAAGGGATTCTGGTGACCAAGCTGTAACTGTCCATGTCCTGGAATGAGTAAGTTTACTGTTCCTTTCATTCCATTTTTTGATACTGGATAGTGGGCGCAGATTTGTCAATTCTTATGTGGTTTTCTTGCGTGCCACGGCTCAGTCATCACACACATTTTCAGGGCTGACAATGGTTTTATTATTTGTTGCAGTGTCGATGATATCCCCCCAATTAGCACAAAGAGGCCAACTCCAGTCACGCCAGTTGATTGCCGTGCTGCGTTGTTAATGGCTGCACAGTAGGAAAACGCAGAGAAGGGGGCACAACTTGCTCGAAAGGCAGCTGCTGTTCTCTTCATCCTACAGAAACCTTTATGTCTTCCTGAGTATGCAGCACAGATGGCAGACAGGCTTGCTGGGCAGGAGTCCCCCGAATTGTCAAAGAGGCCAATGTGGCTAGGTGAGGAACGTGAAGTTAAGAGGTTTAGGAAGGTTAGACATCTCGTAGACTACAAGGCAGTGGAAGGCAGTGAGAGCTCTGATCCATCGACAGAGAAAGAATATATATAGACGCCTTCCGAAGGGAGCGTAAATTATGGTGTCACTTCACCACAAAGGCTACCGTCTTCCAGCTGAAAGGTGGACACCTTCATGACACACCAGACAGTAGTTTGAACCCACAACCACATCCAACGTGGTATGTGCCCATTACCACTGGGCTACATGCTGGTTGTCGACAGAGAAAGACAACGATGATGATGTCGATGGAATTATCGAGAAAGTAGTCGACGATGTGGAGATGGAATATGGGGACGACAATGGGTCCAATGATGGTACTCTTTAACGTTGTTGCACTGAAACGTTTTTTTAAATTCAAAACTTTGTTTCATGTTTGTTTCATGTGCAGCTCCACGCAAAGGATGGAGCAAATATTTGTTGTATAACTGACTATCTTGAAGCATGAACTATATTAGAGTGTCATCTGTATTTTCGGCAGTGTTCACAGTCCCTTGCATTTTCGTTTTGCTCTCATTGCATTGCATTTGAGAAGTCGGCACAGACTTCTGGCCGCCTACTTTTGTATTTTTCTCTCAAACATTATTTTCTAATTATTATTATTGATCTATTTACTGAAGCAGAACAATTTTTTTGGAGAAATCGGCACAGACTTCCACCTGGCCATTTTCGGTTTCTTTTCCCTGGTTCACCTTGTGTTTGAGAAGTCGGCACAGACTTCCCAGATCCCCGTGCGTCATAAGTCTGTGCCGACTTCTCGTATTCATCCGCCCTCGGCTAAGTTTTCCAGACTATGTGCCGCGCGGAAATAGGTGGTACACCTTCTAATACCGTGTATTTATTCATCTTTAGGGATAAAACTGTGTCATTTCAGCTTTGCACACATCTCGAACCGGATCCGAGCCTGCAAGTTGGCTTCAGGTTTGCTTCCGATAAGGTTCGACAACTATGCACATGGCTCATGGCTCATCTGCTCATCGTTCATGGAAAAACAACCCAGATGTGAGGGGTAAATGCAGACTACACTGGCTCAATTTGAATTGCAATTTGCAGTTTTCGACTGACTGCTTGTCATATTATTCTTCACCCTATACACATAAGTATACATTCATAGAAAATGGACTTAGAATGGGTTAGCCACTTACCATATGTACATGTGGGTATAATTATTTTGGAATTTGGATTAAATCTCATGAAGCTATGGACTTTTGTAGGGAATACCAAGGGACTGTCACAATCCATCTAATGTCCCAAATGCCATCTGAAAAACCTATTTGTGCAAACAATTCAATATGGACTTTACAACTAGATACACAATGTTTGAGTAGACACAAATATAAATTTGTGAACAATTCCATCCATCCATCAAGACACTATGGACTTTTTTGTACCAAAAAAACCCCCAAAAGGACGATTTGTCCACCCGCCACCTCATTTTTGTGTTTAGGGTTAGGTAAAACACCTTTCACAAGGGGAGCTCATGCTCCAGACTCCAAACACTCTCGAGATTGCTTTGTCCCTTTGCACCCGTCGTCAGTCCCTGCATGCACACTTTCAAGAGTATGACCCCTTCATCAGACCAGCACGTACATTCTCAAGGGACTGACACACCTGCAACACACAGATTTATCTGAAGAGTCCCCGAAGTTAAGTACATGTACTTTGGAGGTACATCAATTCATTTTTCATATTTTGTTGTATGGGTTCAAACCATGATAGAGGTTTGGGGATCCATCTTGCCTTCTTTTCCGGTTCAGCAGGAGGCTACCGTTGCATCCCAACCTGAGTCTATTCATGCAAGTACTTCACAGGCGGATTTTGACAATGCACCATTGGATCAACATATATGCGCCTCTTCAAGCACCTCTCTAAGCGGAGAGAGAGAAAATGAGGCGGTGAAGGAGAGCAGATTGACTGAGCACGTCAATATATTGCGAGCTCAAGCAGCTTTTTGGGTTCCATATGGTTGCAAGTCCACTCCATGGGCATTTTTGTACCATGCAACAATGAGCCAATCAATGCGGACATCCCCCACGTTCTTTGATGCACCTTGTGCCATTCTGATGTTCGTTCTTCTCAGATTCTTGGTAACAAAACAAGGGGAAGGAAGGGTCTTATCACATACAATAAAGCATGTGAAGATGCTGGTTTGCGCCCTCAAAAATTAAATACGCCAGTGAAAACGAGGTTCGCATCCAAAGTGGTCATGTTTCAACAAGCTTTGCAATATAGACCAGCAATATCGCTTTGCTATAGTCGGCAAACGGTTGCCCTTCAAGGCCGAGATCCATCTGCACAAACTTGGGCTGTCGCAGAGGCAATCTCCTCAACTTTATCCCGTGTGGTAACTGCTCGTGTCATAAATCAACGCCATGGCTATTGGCTACTTAGTGATGTATTGGCAACAACAATCACTTTAAGTGTACAATTGCAGAGCGAGAGGATTGTGTTAGAGGCGGAAGTGTCGGTCGCACCGAGGATGGATTTGCCCGCCAAACTCATGCTCTTAAAAGCTCGGATGCGTGAACAAGTCATAAAAGTTCTTGTCCCTTTTCTGGATTTTACGGTGACTTACAAACCGAGGCAAGCCCACAACATGCTCGCCTTGATGCTTGATCCCCTAAGGACTTGGCTCTTATAGGGAGTTTGGTGGGTCCTGCAAATGCAATTCAGATTGCTCAGATCTATGACTTGCATATGCTTTTACCGCTACTGACGTCGATATACAAAAAAAACAATCTAGTGGTGGAGCCAGATTTAAATGTCCCTCAGGGCCAAGGTAAATTAAGGGTCCGGGTAATAAGATATACCCTACCCTTATCTGTCAGGTATAATAGGGTAAAATAAGGGTAGGGTAGGTTGATGTTGTGAGCATGTTTAATTAACTCACAGAACATTGAAAGATCATGTTATTTGAATACCCGGACATACCCTGACCCGGCTCATTATTCAGATCTTATTTTACCCTGACCCGACCCGGATTGTATGTGCACACAAATTTGAAACCCAGACCCGGAGGGTCCATTTTTTAATTGAAAAGGGGTAACCCGGACCCTGAGGGTATATTGAAATCAATATACCCGCCCAACACTGGTGTAAACCCTCCCGAACCCTGGTGCGGGAATATCTGTAAAGCCTATGCCCATGAAGCGTATCTGCGCTCCGCATTCTGGTGAAATTTAGTTTGCTTGCACGTTCCTTTTGAATCTCCTATCCTAACGTTTCGTTGGATAAACATCTCTGTTCTCCAAGATCTCGTAGATAGTTTGGAACTGAGGCTGACTACGGACATGAAGCTCAACATCCCTGGGCACCAGCCTAAAACCAGCCTGAGTCAAGGCATCCGCCTCCGCCTGGTCTAGGTTACGACCTTCAGCCACAGGCCAAACTGAAGGAGGTCCAAGCTTATCTTTCACATTCTCAACCACACCACCGTGGACACACTCAAAGATGTCGTCAGGACAGACCCGTTTGCTTGAGGCAGTATCGCACGTGTCAAAACCCAGTTTTAGGTATGCTGTGAGGCAACAGAGGGAGGAGGGTGGCCACGGAGGGGATCCGATGACCAACATTCTCAAATACAAAGACAAGTGTGGCTATGATTATATCCATGGTAGCCGTTTCCCTGGCCAAGGAAATGAGGATGACAAGTGTTTCCTGTTTAAAATGTCGACAGGTGGTCCTAGAAGTGGGGTCGATCTTGTGGATCAGATGAACATTGGCGGTGATCTGGAGAATAAATGGATCATGTTTGACCATGTAAACCGTGTTCCTGGATGGACGACTCTTGCATGCCATGTATACGAGCCAAATTGTCAGATGTTGATGACAATTTACCATCTGCAAGACGAAAGTCTAGGACACCGCTGCACAAGTGCTCTTCTGGGAATGCATAAATGAACAAATGGCTTGGGCTGGCAAAAATTGACCGCATTTTCGGGGGTTTATGGCTGATGGAGCCGGAGCAAACTAGGCAGCTGTTCGCATTGTGTATGGAATAGAGGGGAAGGATGTGCCACTTGTTGACAGAGAGAGAACCTGTGGCTTTCATTGGGCTCAAAGTCTTCGATCATACAACAACAAGTACATCAAGGAGAGCCAAACAGCTCTGTCAGGCATGGCGCGATGCACCAAATCCTGAAACTGGGGAAACCAACTATACTATCCTACAAGCTTGGTGGTCCAGTTCCGGTGCCAGCCACGACAACGATTTACCAGCCTTGGAGAACTGGTTTGCATGGTGGCGTCACCGCTACCCCTAGCTCGGGAACTACATCCGTGCGGTAAGCTTGTATTCTTTGTATGAAATATCAGTATCATGTCCTTTTGTTGCTATTCGTCCCCAAACGTCTGTATTTTCAGCGCATTTTCCACAATGATTCAATTTTGGATATGCTATACTCCTTTTTATCTTGCATGTTTCACAGTTCACTGCCAAACATAGTTCTGTGAACATGTGCCAAACATGTTTCTTGCACTCTCAGATGTCGTATACGTCAAAATTAACAGTTCGGCTCGGAGCTCCTTATTTGTACCTACATTTTCAGAGGACATGTATGCCCCAAATTGACTGTTCAGTACTGAACATGTTTCTTTTCGTGGATGGGATGTACATTTTCAGATGACGTGTATGCCCCAAATTGACTGTTCGGTACCGAACATGCTTATGGGAGGTACATTTTCAGATGACATGTAGGCCCCAAATTGAGTGTTCGATACCGAACATACTTCTTTTCGTGGATTTCTAGATGTCATCTACATCCCAAATTGACTGTTCGACGCCAAACTGCTCGCGCTTACTAGGAAGTCCAACTCTGACACAGTTCTGGGACTCCATTCTGTAGATCCTTAAGATGTTCTCCTGGAATGTTCGGTGCCAAACAATGAGACAATATTGTCAATGTGTGAACTAATGTTTATGTATGTCGTGCAGAAAATGTCATTGGATGACGATGCACACATGTTCGTCGCAACAGTGGATGACCTGACAAGAGCTGTTATCCAAAATGCGAACTACTTTGAGTTCATCAATGGAAGATTCCGTGGGGGTGGTCCAAAATAAATTGAGAATCTGGTGTGTGCTGCATCGCGATCAAAAGATCCTGCAAAGCTTGCGGAGGCATCCATAATGTTTGTTCACGGAGCACCCCTCCACAACAGACCCGAGGGCCTTGAAGGGGACAAACGCACCTCAAAAGTGAAGATGAACCTAAGTGGGAACGAGGAACAGATTGCCGCCGAGGCTGAGAACTCATCATGGAGATCTGATTTTAATCTTCGGACCACAGAGCGAAGACGGTATGTCCCGATTCCATCAGAGAACTTTATGGACGTTTGTAATGACGGAGATCATCCATCGCAGCACGACAAGCCAGTTGTTGAGTTGAACCTCCAGTCCCTCGGTGTGTTCCACATTGCGCGTGCCACTCGCACTTGCAAATTTGTTTGCCATGCAATCCACAAGAGCACAATGCAGCCTTGCAAAGCAATGGTTCGAAAGACTGGTATGAAGGAGGGTACACCCGCGCCGTGCTATTTGGGAAGGTACCATCCTCGGGCTCTTGTGAATCCAAAGGTACAGATGATGTGGAATCTTCTAGCTTGCAGCGTGCCTTGCCGTCTTTGGATAGAACATGATCCTCAGTGATCTTCCTTGCCGTTCTCATTTGTATAACCTTTGGTGAATCTCCCGGTGAATGATAGACCCCCTCCTTAACAATTGACATGACCTTTGAGAGAGACTCCCTTGACAATCATGTTGCTAAAGGGTGTACGTGCTTTCCAAGGTGGACAACCGCTCTGGTCATATGATCTAGTCCAAAAACATTTTACATTTTGGATGGACACTCTTGCGTGCACATTGGTGGAATCCCGCAAACGCCACACACGACGGTGGATTTGGGTACATGCATCTGAACAGAGAATGGATTGTTGTTTGTTCCAGTCCAAAGAATCTTGTTAGGAGCATGAAATCTTCGGCGGTAAGGGCACGAGCCGGAGAGACATTCCATTGCACCAAGGCATACAACATACCTGAACAACAGACAAATAACTAAGATCAGATATGTCAAATTTGGGAGGATGGAAGGGATCTAAGACAAACAACCAAGATCAGATATGTTAGATTTGGGAGGATGGAAGGGAATCTAAAGACAGTGAATGAAAAAAAGCGATCATTGCAATGAGGATAACATACCTCACTGTCGATTCTCCTCGAGTGAGGCCTGGGAGCTCGGTGTTTGTCGTTCTCGTTTTGCACCAAGGGTGCCCATCATACTTTCTGTCCATACCTTCCATGCGACCAGCAGCACCAAGCTTTCCTGATGGGACAGGTGGGAGCTCACTAGAAGCATTCGTGTCTTTTCTGAATCGACTGGGTGTCCGCCAACCACTCCGGGAACCACTTGGCAGTAAGCGGGACTACTGGAAAGTCGAAACGGACAATGTGGGCCCACGGGGGCATTTCAGACGGCGGACAGAAGTGGGGTCAACGACTCCGGAGTCGTAGCAAAAATCCGGGCTATTTAATTAATTGCATAAATACATAAAATTTGAAAAAGCGGAAATTACAAGTGGTTCTAATTACTGCATATGCGACTAGAAATTTTCATTCCTAATTTGATTAATGGAATAAAGATATTTATTCATTAAATTGAATATGTAGTCGACTCAACGACTCCATGAACCACTGCGCATTGATTGCACCCATGATTCGGGGGCACATTTGCTGACGTGTGTTTCACAAGAACAAGCAAACAAAATATGGCCTTGGGGGAATAGATATTTTAATATGTACTGCCTCCACCTGGAAGTGACATGGAAGGTCCATGGTGACAACGTGAAAGTTGGAATTGTAGGGTTTGTCATTCTGAACACCGCCCTGGTGGACATGTATGCCGAATGCGGGAGCATTGAAGATGCAAAGGTAGTGTTCGACTGTGGCGAGATGTGGTGTGGTGGAGTGCGATGATCGCATTGGCAGCAAGGCAAGGATGGTTGTCATTACCACCATAAAAATAAAACTGAAAGATTGTGTTTCTCATGAGGCCCTGGTTGGGAACCTGTTGCCTGGTAAAATGGGGCAACACGGGGGCATGATGCGTGTAGAGGCAGTGATAGCTGAAGGAGCAGGATAGAGTGTGGGTCCATATATTCATCCAAGAGGGTCGGATTTCAAGCTCCAGATTACCTATGGTTCCCTGTGAAGGATAGCTACAAGAAACCTCCATGGGTAGATGGTCAGCTGGAAGCGGCAGCTGTAGCGGCACAGTTGATAAAATCAGGCACCTCAACCATGACCACAGCTTCTGGAAGAGGATCAAGAGAGGGAGTCCACAATGCCTCTTCTGGCACTTATGGACATGTGAAGATGCTTTATGAGGCAGGCAGACTGAAAGAGGCTCTACAGACTTTAAACCAAGGAGGCATACTAGCAGATGTAGATACAAATGTGTGTCTCTTGCATAAGTGCATCAAGATGAAAGGCCTGGAAGCTGGAAAGCAGGTGCACACTCACATTGTCCAAAGTGGATTCACGCCGAACGTTTTTCTACTCAACAACCTTGTCAACATGTATGTTAAGGGGAGCATCATGGATGATTTCATGTTTGTATGTGTTTGCAATGCGTGTGCAAGCTTAGAAATGGGGAATTAAGAGGTCCATGGTGACATCGGTCAAAGCTGGAATTGCACCAGATACACTGCCGTGACCTGGACATGTATGCCAAATGTGGATACATTGAGGATGCAAAGGGAGTTTTCGACACTATGGCTGAACGAGATGTGGTGTCGTGGAGTGTGATGCTTGCAGGGTATGCACAACAGGGACGTGGGAAGGAGGCTTTGGAGACCTATGATCAAATGATGGGGGAAGGGATGAAGCCCGGCCACATCATGTTTGTGTGCATTTGCAATGCTTGTGCAAGCCTGGCAGCCCTGGACAAGGGCAAAGAGGTGCATGTCATCAAAGCTGGAATTGTACGAAATGTCATTCTGAACACTGCCCTGGCAGCTCTAGAAAAGGGGAAAGAGGTCCATGGCGACATCTTCAGAGCTGGAATTGTACCAAATGTCATCTGAACCATACCCTGGTGGACATGTATGCAAAATGTGGGTGCATCAAGCCCTAGACAAGGGCAAAGAGGTGCATGGGGTATCATCAAAGCTGGAGTTGTACCAAATGTTATTATGAACACCGCCCTGGCAGCTCTGGAAATGGGAAAGAGGTCCATGGCGACTTCTTTAGAGCTGCAATTGTACCAAGGTGAATGCCTGTCAGATTACCAGATGCAAAGAGGTGCATGGTTGCATCGCCAAAGGCAGCATCTGCAGTGGCACAATTGATAAAATTAGGCACCTCAACCATGACCACAGCTTCTGGAAGAGGATCAAGAGAGGGAGTCCACAATGCCTCTTTTGGCAGAAACCTCTGGTGTTTTTGAATGCCTAGGGCAATTGTCTTCTTCTTTGAAACACATCACGGGAGGTTTTGGATGGAGGGTCCCTCTGTCCCGGGGATGGGAGCGAGCTCTGCTGTTCTCCGAGCTTGCCGAAGAGGCTATGCCCTGTCTTCTTCCTGCGGGGAGGGGGCGGGAAACTTCACATCCTTCAGCAGATTAACGCGCTTGTCTGTGGAGCTGAAATGGGTACCCGGCTTGGCCATGCGGGGCCCCAGATCATTCCGACTGAAGGCTATGATGCTGGCCTCTAGGGATACTGAAGCAAGGTAATGTCCATCTCTATTTGTGCTCTTCCGGGTTGTTTGAATTGGAGCATTTCAGGCTTGAGATTGTCCTTGACCCATCCCAGCAGAAATCGTGGTCCAAGAAGTTCCCTGTATGTTCATGCAAAATTTGAATCGACACCCTTCTCCTCCTTCCATCAGCTTGCTTGTCTGCTTAAATTTCTGACATACCTGGTGTGTCTATTTTCTTTCAGTTTATTGCGCTGTCTGAGTGACGTTTTAACAGAGATCTTGCATGTGCAAACATTTAGAATATACTCCTCAATGTGGAAGGGTGCTTATCAAGCACGCGGTCCCGTCTGGAAGAGTGAAGAGCAATAATTGTCAGCCACACTGAGGGGATCATAAGGGCAGAGAGAGTTGTACTCTTGTCCAAACGTTGTGTTTTGGGTGTGAGGTACTTAATGACAGTCCAGGAGCCATTTGGTGGGTTTCTAGTTTCTACCAACCATGGTATTGATATAATGGTAGAAGATACTATGCTGCTCTAAACCCCAATCCGAAACAGATGTAACATGTAGGAATTGTGATTACACTTCCAGTCACACGGGGGCTGCTATTTCATGAGCCATGAGCCATGAGCGGCATGAGCCATGAGCAGAGTCGTAAGTGTGGAAAAAAACATGAGCAGCACTATTTTCCGGAAATGAGTGTCCGCGGGAATAGGGTTTAGGGTGCCACGGTCATAGGGGGAGAAGGACCTCCCGATGAAGGAGGTTCGGCAATGTTATTTAGAATTATATATTGAAAGGCAATGTTTCGCGAATGGTAGGGTGGTACTGCTCTGTACAATGGGGGCCCATTTCAGCCTACCAGCCATTTGCAAAATTCACCCACACTCCCAATCCCAAACGAAATGAGCAATGACGCATTCTCGGAACAATGGACACAGAATAGAATAAAAAGAGGGCACAATGAGGTTTTTATTGATCCACATGAATTGCATTTGAAGCACGTCTACTGTGCTGATTGTGCCCTCAAATCTTGAGCCCTGTGCCTACTGAATACAAGTCACGTTGTCAATGGGACTTCGACTGCTCTCAGAACTAGCTCATGAGTCCTGGGGCTCCTCCATGTAAAGTCGATTGCAGCCGTTGTACCGCCCCTAGTGATGTTCACCACAATGTCCTGCCCTTCAATCATACCACCATCGAATATGGAAATCTTCACGTTTTCGTCGTCCACACCAATGCGAATGTCCCCATACAATGGAGAAGAGGAGCGCACTCCTCGAGGAGAATAGGTCTCTCCGATGGAGTCCACCCACGTCCAGTGGCAGCAGTTCCACCGCAACAGCATAGCAGTGCGCCTTCTTCTGCATGGGTGACCGTCGTAGCTGGGAAAATCGGAATCGAGGATGCGCAGGAGCCACGGACTCCTCAAACCAAGATCGTCACCCCGCTCGAAGGCGTAGTGGCCTACGATATACTCAAAAGCCACCAATGTTTCCACAATCGAACCAGTATCTTCTGTGTAATCTGTGTACCAGATAACAATGTCTCCCGATGTGGCCGAATACATTGCATAATCGATGCCTCCAAAGGGGCAGTCGTCCCGGTTCCGGAAGCACGGCATCCTTGCAAAGGAGGACCTGAGGACGACTTGGATGCCGATGACCTTGCGGACAGCTACGAAGCCCTTAGATTTTGGAAAAGATACGAAGCGGAAGAGCAGTCCGGCCTCCAAAATGGAGCATCTGGGTCACACGTACCCACCGACGGAGGTGGAACGTGTTCATCACGCCAGCGGTGGATGAAGCCATACATCTTTCTCATCAACAAGTTATAGTTTGAGATCTGCCACCGAAGTCCATCCCCCCGGATGGAAATTCGGCGCCGCATTTACATCGAAGAGGGGATGGACTTCGTCGTGTCCAGTGGCTATCGGCCCACCTGGCAGTGACTGCCCATAGTTTGCATGGCAGGGTAGGAAACTGAAACGGCTACATTCATGCAGCAGCCAATCTTCATCGGTCCAGGATCCTGTAGGGGGAAATTTAAATGTGCCCTGGAGTGTGCCCTGGAATGTACCTCACTTCTGTATGACTGTGTTTCATTGTGTTGAATAACTCTCGGATTTGGCCCACTGTTTACAATTTGATGTCTCATTTCTACAATTTGTCTGTCTGGTTGAATAAAGCAGAGTAACCGGTATGTGAGTCATGTGTCAAGAATATACCAGAGTAACGCCATGTCGGACATTGAAATGCGGCGCCGCATTTCCATGTCGGGATCGAAATGCGGCACAGCATTTCCATGTCGGACATCGAAATGCGGCACCGCATTTCCATGTGGGACAAGAAAATGCGGTGCATCATTTCCGTCCAGGTACACGAAATACCAACACGGGTCTATAAATTGATCAGAAAACGAGGTTGGCATTGCAAATGCGGCGACGCATTTCCAGCTTGGCAATGGAAACTTCTTTTTGGACAAGGGAATGCGGTGCCGCATTTCCGTCCAACACTTCGAAAAGTGCACCTATTTCCGACCAGCGCGATGGAATGCGTTACCGCATTTCCGAGAGAGGGTCTGCAAATTGACAAATTGCGATGTCCGTTCTGGAAATGCGGCGCCGCATTTCCATGTCCGTCATCGACTTTTTTTTTACAATGGAATGCGGTGCCAGTTTTTGCTGATGGGTCTGCAGTTCGAACAACCACCATCCCCAATATGGAAATGCGGCACCGCATTTCCAATCCCGCCATGTCGGCCTCCTTGTTCGACCTCCTTGTTCGACCTCTGTAAGCGTGGTGGCATCCATGCAATGAGCGGGAGAGGCCAAAACTGGCGTGTGGACAAAGGAAATTTTGGAAATGCGGCACCGCATTCCCAATTCAGATTACTTTTTACTATGCCAACATTGAAATGGAAAAATTAGTCCCTCCCCTGTTTTGGAAATGCGGTGCCGCATTTCCAAAAGAGGTTCTTAGAGTTGCCAAAATTTTGGAAATGCCCTGACCCATTTCTGATTTTGGGAGCGTCCTGGTTTGGGCGATTGTGTGGCTGGAATGCACACTGGAGAGGGGTCACGAATGTCGGGCAGAATTTTCTTTATATACTCTGGAAGAGAATTTACATTTACAGAGACTTCATTAAAATTCTATTAATCTTGAAAATCATCGGAATCCTCATCCTGTTCTAGACTGTCCTGCTCCTCCTCCACCCCCTCAGTGCCTCTCTCATCTCCAGCGGACTGCTCGTTGGCCAGGCTTTCGAAAATCCCATCTTCCCCTTGCGGAACTGTCCATCTCACCTCCGTTGGGTCGTCCTCCTCCCTGTCTGCGTCGCTCTCATCCGCTGAATCACATATGTACTTTCGTACCCGTCTACCTGTCTGAGCTGCTGCCAACTCTTTCCTTATCCTTCTGTCCTCCCTAGCCCTCTCCAAAATCTGCTCTACTTTACTGGGATTCTCACTTCTTCTAATCGCTGTATTTGCGAGTTTAGCTGCATAACTAGGAAGGGAGTAGTCCCTCACCGGGCTCGTCATGAAGTCGGCCCTCGCAAAGAACGGGACATTCTTCCTGGCAGGAAGTGTAGGCCCTACATGTTTCGACCCGGACCCTGCAATCCTGCACATGACAATCATCAACGAGACTAATGAGAACCACAGTCGGGAAATTCCTTTGACATAAATGACCCAGAAGGCTTTGCAAACTTACAATGTTTGCACTCACTCGTATTCCGGGTTCTCCTCTGCATCAATGTCCACTGTGTCTTCCTCGGACTCCGACGAATCCGAGGAGACTTCCGCTCTGTCGGGAGCCTTCACATTCCGTTGCAGCCCCTCCAGATGGGATCCCCACACGGATGAATCCTCCTCGTAGGCAAAGAGGTGCCGGTCGGAAAACCGCCCAGCCCACATTGAGGCACCTGTTACAATGCCATCCACACATTACCACATGGCGCTTCAGATGTTGCGAACTACATCCTAACGAGAATTTGCAGAACAGCAGAGATCAAGATTCTGCATACCTGTCCCACAGATGAGGTCCAGCACTGTGCCCTCCACGTCTGTGCATGTCTCCATAATTGTCTGAATGAAGGCAGGGCTCCGAGTCCGTGAGTACCGCAGGGGTTCCGTTGAAGTGAGGCTATGAGGGAGAAGTTCCTTGGGAACGTTGTTGAACAGAACGTCGTAATCGAGTGGGTCGCAGTTCGGGTCAACCTTTCCTCCCTCCTTCCGGAAAGCAAAGGTGGAGTTTTCCTTCACAAAGCAGTATGCATCGAACTGCTTCGTCTGCATACACAGGGGGAAAACGATTAGAAACCGAATGCGGCACCGCATTTGAAAGCACCCAAGCAAATGAATGGACGAGTGCCAGTGTCGTAATCACCTTCTTCCCTTCCGACCGAAGGCCCAGTGTGTTGATGCACGTCCACTTCTTTTTCAGAATCGGGACGGCGCTCTTGCGGGTCCACTTCGCAATTCCTGTCTGAGTGTTTTTTCCTCTGCTCGCCAGGACAACCACACAGCCTCTGTCGTCCAACACCATGCGGGCAAGCCCGAATCCTTTCTTCCAAAAGTCCTCCGAGTACCTGTTCCAAGATGGCAAAGCTTGCAGTCCTTCCACAGGCTCTCCGTCCGGAATATCCAAGATGATCATATCGCAAGACCACTCGGTGGCATTTCCGCCCCTCCTACAATCCTTGTCTGCACACACCCTCTCAAAGAACGAGACCATATTCTGAAATCCTGGGGTGTCGGAAGGCTCTTCGGCAGTCGCCTTCTTCAGTGCTCTGCCCTTCAGACCCTCCATGGTCTTCATGTATGCCAACTTGGCTGCCCGTCCATCCAAAGCCGCCAAGAAACTCTCATTTACACACTGGACTACAGTTTCGGGAGCCACTTTCGGCCTCTTCATTTCCACCGGCTCGAAAGGGTGCCCCCCTGGGGGGTTGAAGAGTGCCTTCTTTGCCGAGCCAGTTCTCGTGCCTCTCGTGACAACGGTGGGCACAGGGGAGGCAGCCTGCGTTTGGGGGGGTGGGCTGGTTGCAAAGTCTCCATCGGAGTCCTCTTCCTCACCCTCTTCCTGAACAGGCTGTTTCTGCTTCTTCGTTTTGGCGGGTGTCACAACAGCTGCTCCTTGCTGGCGAGTCCTCTTCTTCGACCCCTTCTGTTGGGCCTGCACAGCTGCATCCACCGTCTTTTGTGCCATCTCAGCTGCCTTTCTGGATTCTTCCAGAGCAGCAGATTCCTTTGCCGACTTTGGCCCAGCAGGGACACGTCTTTCCTTTCTCTTCTCTTCTGCCAAGGCGTGCAGATCTTTCTCAGACTCGTCAACAATACCGCCAGACATGTCCAGGTACCACGGGCATCCAACGAGATGCGCGGGATGCCATTGTTTCTGCATCTCGGGTGTGTAGACACAGCTTGGGCCCGCCACGGTCCAAGCCATGAAGAACGGGGGCTCTTGAGCCAGGGCCCCTGTCTGAAGGAGCACGTATTTCATATACCTGCAAGGCAGTCAGCATGCGTGAGCAAAACTTGAGACCAACCTACTGGCAGAGTGCCACCGAAAACATAAAATGCGAATGCGGTGCCGCATTTCCGAGACAAACCTCGTAACCAGGCTTCGCATACAAGGGCAGCTGTGCTTCACCTGTAAACAATTCGCATTGCAGCTTTCCCCGCTCCCTCCTGATGTGTAAACTCCACGCTCCTTCTTGCTGTCTGTAGCTCTCTGGCGAAAAGGTTGTCCTTGTACGCACATCTGAAACGTGTCACGTAGTCTTCCAATGTCTGTGTTCCATCCCATTTGACGTACAAGCCGAACGAATTTGTGTGCATTACGACTTGCTCCTTTGCATTCGACATTACCTGCCATTCCCAAATGCATTGTCACGTAGCAGTTCAGGGAATTCATGTCAGAAAAGCAAATCTGGGGAAGTACCTTGAATTACCTGGAACCACCAAGTCATACGGTTGAGCCACACATCCACTGCAGGGTCGGAAACTTCCAGTGGAAAAGACCACATTGTCCTTATGCTCTCGGATGCATTCCAGATCGACAGCCACCGTGTCTGCCATTTCCGATCCAATGTCAGTGGCTGGAAGAGAGTGGCTATTGCTAGGAAGGAAATTCAGTGCATTGAAACCTCACCTTCTCTTTCGCCTCCACACATGCCGTTGAGAGGTGATGCAGTTTCTCCAATTGCATGGTCGGCTGCATGGCCCGAGAATAGTGTTTTGCAATCTCGGGGATGAAGTCCTTTCCAAGTGCCGGATCTGCAATTGCCACCAGCTTCACAAGCTTTGACTTGTATTTGGTTCTGGACTTGACACCGGCTTCCTTCAAGTGCTCAGTCAATGACTGCAACGTTTTGACCTGCCCCTCACTTTCCATGAAGAAGCGTTTGGCATGGGCCAAATCCAGCTTGATGTTTGACTGCCAACAAAAACATGCAGAAGCGTTACATTCGATTCATGTGGAAACATTACTGGAAATTGGGGAAGGATGAGCAGAGGGAAATTGGAGCACGACTTACTTCGTATATCACCTCCACCATTCCATCCATAGTGAGACGATACCATGTCCGGTCTGTTTTTGCAACGGCTTTCTGAATGAGCTCCGGCTCCAGCATTTCCGCAAACATCTGCGGATCAGTAAGACCAGTTTTCCTCACCCTGTACAGCATATGTGCCATGTGGGTATGCACGTACGCATTCTCAGTGACCCTGCAAGGCACACTCTCCAGTTCAGTACACGGAAGCACGGAATCAAACCAGAATGGAAACCGAAATGCGGCACCGCATTTCGAATGTGCTAGGGAGGGTATGAGTATCTTACGAGTTGAGGTCCGCCATGGCATTCTTGAGGAGGGAGGAGTCTGCCGCCTTCACCTTGAGGATGACACACTCCACCATGTAATGCCAGCCAATGTGCTTGGCATGGTTCTGCTTGATGTACTCCCACCAGGCGAGAAGTCGGTGATTCCCGTCCCACACAAAGAACATTTTTCCCGACATATGGCCGAAGTCGGGATCACCCTTCAGCGTCGCCTCGAATTCGTGGTTGCGAGTGTGCCAGTGGGTATCCCACGTTGACAATTCATCGGCAGTGGGTCCACGGGTTTCGCCGTCCTCATTCTCTATGGAAACGTAAAACGCTGCCGATCCCAGACGGTACCCTTCTCGAAATGCGAACTTGAGCTTATCCACATCTCCGGGAAGGGCCTGCCTGACGATGGGAAGGGAGACCATGCGACAGAGTGGGATTCGAAGAGTCCGCTGGAATACCCTGCTGCCCAGAACTCTGCCAATGCTACTGTGTGTCTCCTCCAACATTTTATCCGCTGCACTTTTGAAATCCTCCGGAGACATGTCTGTAGGTGCCGGTAGTGGCTGAGCAGCTGGAGCATCCTCAACTGGAGCTGCACTCTGGGGCCTGTGTGCGGGCAATTCTGCCACTGCAGAGGCCTCCTCCGGGCCTGCTAGCTCATCGGTGGTGAGGTCTGCCTGCGAACGTTCAGCGGCAGCACCCTCCTCCGGTACCAAATCGAGATCAACGGTCGATCCCATTGCCTTCGCTGCAGCAGAGTCGGCCCCAACATCTGCAGGCGGGAAATCCTCCAGGAACTGAGCTTCAGCTCGTGGAAGCGGTTTTGCGGGAGATTGTTCGCCGTCGCCCTGATTGCCTTCTGCTTCCTCATCCTTGCAGGTGAAGGTGTCTGCTGCAATAGAATCTGTCTTCTACCCTGCTGCTTCATTCGCGTTGGGGGGGGTGAATCGGCCTGAGCCGGTTCAGAAGCCAGTAGAGGGACGGGCTGCTTCTTCTTCGACTTTGCTGGAGAAGGGCCCGACCCCTGCTGGCGATTCTCCATGATCGAAGAACGCGAGTCGATCTCTGAGACTTTGAACTTGCCCTTCGAAGACGCGTCTTTGAATCGCAGAGGGCTAGGCCCGGCAGGAGTACCCGCGCTCGGGGATCGGGTGGGTGTACGTGCTGCAGCTAGCTCCTCGGACTCTTCCTGCGGCTCTTCGGATTCCTGCGATCCCTCCAGCACGTCCACCTTTCCTGTTAGGCATGCAAACATGTTCTGCATTCAAGTCTCCTAGCATTCAGTCTAAGAATTACAGAAGCAAAATGGGGGGTTCGGTGCTCGATCAGCTGCGCGCAGCCCGATCGCATGGAGCTCTCACTGGTGGCTGGGTTGCCTGAGTGGCCTGCTGCTCGGAGATGGCAATCTCCTCCTGTAGACGCATCTGCTTCCTCCCCTTCGGCATTGGCCTACGTCCGAAGTATAATTTCCGGAGCTTGCGACGAGGTCTCCTGTCTGGTGCACGAACTCCCCCCCTCTCAGGTTCGAGCATAAGAAGAACAGAGAGAGGGAAAAGGGGCAAAGAGTGCAGATGGAAAGGGCGCGAGAGGGGTGACTGAGGAGACACGACAAAAGTAGATGAAACGGCGGTGATGCACCACTTGGGTTCGAAAGGTTGGACGAAAGTGTCTCCTCGTGGAGTTTGCGTCATTACGAAATTCGAATCGTTGAGGGTACGCCCGCCGTCCGAAAATCAAACATCATTATCCAACGGTCAGGCCGCGCCGCCTCATGCCCCTTCAGTCAGATAGAGTGCCGACATGTGCAGCAATTCCGTTGCTCCACGTGTTCACATTTCAAGGCATTTCCGTCCCAGCGTCTGATGAGTTGGAGCGAGAATGCGAATGCGGCGCCGCATTTCCGTTAAGTACCATCACGCTACACATCCGTACTTGTTGGAAGAAAATGCGGCACCGCATTTCCGTTCCACCTTCACATACCTTAGTTGTTGAACGGAAATACGGTGCCGCATTTCCGTCCCACAGCTCCATGTATGAGATTCAGAAGGGAAATGCGGCGCCGCATTTCCGTTCCCACTTCACATACGTTAGTTGATGAATGGAAATGCCGTGCCACATTTCCGTTCGGGAAAGTATAGAGGTCTCACCTGGACAGAAATGCGGTGTCGCATTTCCGGTCTGGAAAGGTTGAAGGTCTCACATGGATGGAAATGCGGCAACACATTTCCGTAGCACAGCTCCAGGCCGAATATACAAAACGGAAATGCGGCGCCGCATTTCCGTTCGAGAATGTCGGAAGGTGCGACTCGAACGGAAATGCGGTGCCGCATTTCTGTACCCGTTGCGCACGATTTTCAGTCAGAATGGAAATGCGGTACCGCATTTCCGTTCTGTAGAGTATTAACGTCTGACGCTGGCGGAAATGCCTTCCCGCATTTTCGTTCCACAGCTCCATGCCTCACATACAAAACGGAAATGCGGTGCCGCATTTCCGTTTTGGAATGTCGGATGGTGGGACTCCGACGGAAATGCGGTACCGCATTTCAATTCCGATGTTTCAGGATATTTCATCAGAACGGAAATGCGGTGCCGCATTTCCCTTTTAAATCTAATACATTCCGTTCTGGAATGTTGGGAGGTGCGACTCGGATGGAAATGCGCTGCCGCATTTCAGTTCCGATGGTTCACGATTTTCAGTCAGAACGGAAATGCGGTGCCGCATTTCCGTTCTGGAATGATGGTAGGTGCGACTCGGATGGAAATACGTTGCCGCATTTCAGTTCCGATGGTTCACGATTTTCAGTCAGAACGGAAATGCGGTGCCGCATTTCCGTTCTGGAATGATGGTAGGTGCGACTCGGATGGAAATACGGTGCCGCATTTCAGTTCAGATAGTTCACGATTTTCAGTCAGAACGGAAATGCGGTGCCGCATTTCCGTTCTGGATAGTGTGAATGTCTCAACCGGTCGGAATTGCGCTGTATGAAGCTGTCGGAATCTTACTCGGCTCCAGGCATCAGATACAAAATGGAAATGCGGCGCCGCATTTCCTTTATGGAATGTCGAAAAGTGCGACTTTGACGGAAATGCGGTGCCGCATTTCTGTTCCCGTTGTTCATAATTCTCAATCAGAACGGAAATGCGGTACCGCATTTCCGTTCCACCTTCACATACCGTGCTTGTTGAATGAAAATGCGGTACCGCATTTCCGTTCTCGAGAGTATGAATGTCTTTTAAGGACGGAAATGTGCTGCAGCATTTCTATCCCTCAGCTCCATGCATCAGATACAAAATGGAAATGCGGCGCCGCATTCCCGTTCTGGAATGTCGAAAAGTGCGACTCGGACGGAAATGCGGTGCCGCATTTCTGTTCCCGTTGTTCATAAATCTCAATCAGAACGGAAATGCGGTACCGCATTTCCGTTCCACCTTCACATACCGTGCTTGCTGGATGGAAATGCGTTACCGCATTTCCGTTCTGGAGAGTATAAAGGTTTCCCCCGGACGGAAACTCGGTGCCGCATTTCCGTCGCTCTGTTGCATGACCAAGATGCAATACGGAAATGCGGCGCCGTATTTCCGTCCACCAGCAATCGACAGAATCACTCGTGACGGGAAATCTGGAACCTCAATGGGTTGCATTGTTCCGAAACAACACAATTGCGGCCAGTCTTGATGAGCACAACTTGGTTGTCTGACCGTTTTAACCAGCAGTCCTGGCACTTGTCAGTGCGAACGTTCCTGTCTGCACCGAGAATACTGCTGGATCCACCCTCAGGAGAAACTGTCAGGAGATGTTATTTCGTCGCCGAATCGGCCATCATTGTCCTACTCACTGGCTATGGAATCAAACCTCCCACCTTCATGCATGTAGCTTGAAACAATACTTTCCACTTCAATGTGCGACTTCCAATTGTCGATGGACTCCGCAGATCCACTTAGATGGTGCCTGTGAGCCTTGGTCTGTCGCTATACTGAACCTCGCACTTGCCAACTCCGTGCGGTGTTCGATGGCTCCGAATTCCTACGCTATAGTTTGCTGTCCTCCGCAACTTGGGAGAGCCTGGATCCCAAACGAGGGAGGACTTTGCAGAGTGACTGAAACTTACCTTTGTTCCAAATTCAAGCTCAAACCGGGCACAGTTTATTTGGAAGAAGAAAGGAAGGATGTTCCTGGACAGGTTGACGAGACCATTGTCGTGCTAGGTAACGACGGAGGTTGCGGAATCGAATGGCACGTTCCCCCGTCAGACACCATCCTGTACCGAGCTGTGGGAATGCCCATTCCCTTTCCGAATCAGTCGCTGCCCACACCATCCACAAAGGAGTCCGGAAACCGAGAGGCGGCCACTGCCAACAGAGAGGTATGCAACGATAATCATTCCCGACCTGGACCGTCAAGACCCTCCATAGCTTCTCGTGTGGACGTATTCGACATTTCCGACGAGGAAGATGATTGCATTGAGGTACCCATGTCCTCCACACGGTCGTTCAAATCCGGCATGGACGTCTCTGTAGGTGCTACGCATGTGCCCTCGAGCATAACTCCAACCCGGTCCATTGTGCAGCTCCTACGACAACATCACCTCGATGGTTCTCGCTCCGAGCTGGCTGCTCTCGACTATGCCAAATTCCCAGTCAGAAAGGTAACTTTTCTGCCTCCCGAAGTCGATGGCAATGTCATCTTCGAGTTTCCACCTGTTTCTTCGTCAAAGAAAGCCTCCGGGATGTTAACAGACATGGATCGAAAGCATGACGGACACCCCTGGTGTGTGACGAAGACCAGTAGCACGAAAATTGCTGATGGTGTTCGTGTACGATATGTCCTCTGTGCGGGGAAGCTGAGGTGCCTCAATCCCACCTGCTTCCACTTTCTCTCCAAAGGAGGGCGGAGAAACGAGACGGATTGGACTGGCACAACGCATCATCCATTCATTGTCTCCAGCCAAGCTCCTGCGGGTTCTTTCAAGTGTGCACATTGCAAAGAACCACCGACGTGCATGTCCATGTGCAGAGCCAAGCAATATTACGTAATCCATTTGCTCCCGGACTTGACTAGAGCTTGCATACACGTTGGGGTCCACTGCCACCCCTTGGCGAGAGGCAACATGCGTGAGGCTGTGCAGGAAGCACACGACATCATAAAAGAGGAGGTGAAATTGAGCCCCGGAGCCAGACCAAAGCAGATTCAGCTGAAGGCAGCCCACAAGATTGCTCTTGGCAAAATCATGTCTGAAGATGGTTCCGACCGAGAGCCCTTGACCGAAGACGAGATGCGTGACCTCTTGGAGTCCGTCTCGCACGTTTGTAGTCCGAATGTGCGGAATCACATCGTATCTTGCAAGCAGGAGTTCGGCAGGGGGTCGGACATGTACTCAATCCTGGAGGTGAAACGAATGACTGGATATGACTACATCCAAGGTAGCAGGTTTCCAGGGCAAGGCAGCGAATCCGATCGTTGTTACATTTTCAAAATGTCGACGTGTGGGCCTGGGAGTGGAGTCGACTTGGTCACTCGCATGACAACTGGAAACTTGTCGAATGCTTGGGTGATGTTTGATCACATCAAGCGAATTACAAACCATCAGTGGGTGACTATGGGTGCGCATGTTTATGACTATCACTCCAAGAGGCTCATGACGATTGCAATCTGCGAGATGAAAGGGGAGGACACACAGTCCGAGATGCATCTGTGGGAGGGCATAAACCAGCAGATGGCAAGGGCGGGATTGCCAGAGCCCAATTTCAGGGGATTCATGGCAGACAACGCTCAGGCCAACTGGGCAGCGGTGCGGCGTGTGTACGGTGAGGACCCCAATGTTCCAATGGAGGGGAAAGAGAGATCCTGTGGATTCCATTGGATGCAGAGTCTATCCCACTACACTACCAAATTTGTTGCTAGCTCATTCCAGGCTGAACACCGTGTCCTTTGTACGGCGTGGAAGGATGCACCCACATTTGATGACGCGGAGGTTAAGTTTGCTATCATCGAGGCTTGGTGGAACACGTCAGGTGCAGTGGAGACAACCAATCTGGGAGCATTGCACAGCTGGTTGGGGTGGTGGCATTTTCGGTATCGACAGTTCGGACAGTACATGCGGGAGGTAGGCTGCTGTCATTTCGTTCATTTGTCTTTCTGTTACGGACATTTCGATTGGTCCCTCACCGTTGTTTGTGTCCTTCTAGGAGCGGTGCTTGGATTCCGACACGGACATGCCGAACACGAATATGGCAGAATCGGTCCACTCCTCCTGGCGAGCGTCTTCTGCCGCACATCTGGTGGACGTAGTGACGGCCACAACGGAGGACATCGACAGAGCAATCATGCAGCAAGCCACGTACTACAAGTTCCTGAGCGGCAAACAATGGGGCTTTGGGCCGGACAGGGAGGAATTGTTGGTACGAACAGCTTCGAGGTCCAAGAATCCAGTGAAATGGGCGACAGCATTGCGAGAGAAGATCAAAGGGACGCCTCTGCACCGCAGAGGTGAACACCTAGAGGGGGACGTCCGGACTCGCCCTGTCAGGCGGAGGATTGAAGAGGAACCCGGGTGCGAAGAGGATTCCTGGAGATCCGACAGGAACATTCGGACAGCACCTCGAGGTCCCGTCATGTTGCCGCACAATGTGTCTTCCAGCAGTGGAAGCCCAAGAAATTCCAGATCGCCGTCGCCTTCAACCGGGGATTTCGTGCAACAAATTCCCACCGCTCCCTTGCCCCACATTCCGCCCGCTGTTATGCAGTATGGCCAAGCCATTGTGGAGACGACTGTGTCTGCCTCACAGTGGAGAATTGCTCGCACAAAGCCGTCGTTTCGAGGAAGGTGTTCCGCAATTCGTGTGGATACACGGCAACGTTGTTTAGAGATGATAAGGAGGAATCCAGATGGGGCTGTCCCTGCTCCTACTTTTACAGGAAGATTTGTCCATGCAAAGTTTGCGGAGGCGACAACCACCCAGTTCTGGTTCTGCAGGCACGACATTATGACTTGCGTGTATGGAAAGCCCAAGTACGGCATACAGACAATGCCAGAGGCTCCCCCGGTGTGGCCGGTGGAACCAGGCTGCGATCTGAGTCAGGTTGAGGCCGACGCCCTTACCGCCGCAGGATTTCGGATGGTGCAGCGCACTGACGTGCCCAGACAACCATTTCCGCTTCCACAGCCTCCACCACCGACCCCTGTGAGAGCAAGAACAATGGGACACGACAGCTCTAAGCATCCTACACACCGTTGGGGGAAACCGAAGAGGCGGCGACCTCCCTCAAAAGTGAACGAGACAAGGATGGGGAATGCACTTCGGATGAACTGTACAATCCAGAGCTCGACAGAAGTGCCCCCACCAGGATTCGGGCGTGTGTATCAGATGGCCACGGCGGGCTCAGCTGTTCGCAATGAGGTGTACACCATCACCATTTCAGAATTACCCACCTGCAATTGCACCGACTTCCAGATCATGGCGAACAAGGGGGCATCATACTGCCCTTGCAAGCATTTGTACTACGTGTACCTAAAGAGACTCCGTTGTAATTCCACAACTCATCACTTCATACATGCACCAGGGTTGAGCCCCCAGGAGGTTCACACTCTTCTGAATATGGATCCAGGGGACCAGTGAGCTTGGCTTGCGGTCCACATACAATGGTACGCCCATCGGATAGTAGAACTGTACTGCTGCCAGTACCTCAGACTCTGGCCACACAAAGGTCCGACATATGTCTTGCCTACCAGTAACCTGTTTTGATCGAACTAAGATATTACTATATCGTTCACTTGTTTCCACGTGCATGTATTTTTGTATGTTGGAGGGTTCATGTTTTTCTGCTTTCCGAAAACTTGCTCTCCTCATTCGACCTCCGACAAGGAAATGCGGCGCCGAATTTCCAAGTATCGTCGTAGGTACCCCCAGAGGCGGCCTTCGCCAACACCAAACCGCTCCGAAATTTCGCACGTGCGAACCCTAATGCGGCACCCTATTTCCCAGTTCAGTTGCAAACCTTTCCCGCCGAATACCCGAAGAAGACAGAATTGTGAAGTACTGCAGACTGTATTGGTGCAGACTCCATTGGTTCAATCGCGGCAAAAGGGTCAGCTTCATTCCAATGTTAAGGCATGTAAAACCGCGGAATACTCTATACAGGCCAGTATGCGACGTCCTTTTGCAGTGGTATACTGGATTTCCCGTTGCACGGTCACTTATTTCCATGAGCGGATCTATAAAACCATGAGCGGACTTGTTACTGACGACATATCTTCGCCGCATTACATGATCTGGAACGTCCAAAAACGGCAAGGTCAAATAAAAAACTATTATTTTAATACTTGTTTAATCTGCCGCATTTCCAAATTTGGAGGAGTCCGCTCATGAAATCCGCGTATCTTAGACTTCGGCTCACCGCTCATGCGGCTCATGCGGCTCATGGCTCATGGCTCATGGTTTCTGCTCATGAAATAGTAAACCTCACTGAATGTCTGCATTGACATTCAGCAAAATGAAGTGATCAACCCTCATTGTAACCTCTATGGACATTACAAAAATTTAAATAACCTTGAGGACCACACAACAACTCCGTATGTGAATGTCGTCAACGCCATTCAAGGACATTATCAATTCTAATCAGGGACAATATAATTGCACCCTTAGATCCTAACCAGGTGAATTCATATACTCGCTTAGAATGACTCAGACAAAGAAGTGAATGTCGTCAACGACATTCAATCTGGATCTAGATTGCAATCCATATGAAGCCCAATTTTTCCCAAAAAAAACAGTAGAGTTTCAAGTATGACATTTCACCTGTACACAACTCGCATCATGGCCCACTCTCCTCCAACCTGACTGTCAAAGTCGTTGGACCGTAAAATGTTACCATCTTTGGAGAACTCCCGGAAAAAACAGTATCTCCAGGTGAGACCTCTCCACTTCCTTATGTATGCCTCCAATGACATTTGGGGAAGGGGAAACAATCGCAATGTTCAGGTCCTTCAAAGTCTGATCCAGCACAATGACGGCGCGCTTTTCGAGCTGCAAATAGTATATTTGTCAGAATTGCAAAAAAGAAACATCACATACTTGAAGAGAAGAAACAGCATGTTCGAATACACACCTGACTCCAAAATGTAGCCTTGTGGAGCCAGTTATCAAACACCAAATCACTGATTCCTTCCACCTTTGTGCCAGGCTGTATGGTGCTCTTTGGGAACTGATTCAAGTCCTTTACTGTTTGATCTGAGTTCCATATCTCCAGCCACCTATTTTTGTTTGTGGGTCGACCATCGATATGGCCAGCCGGTGCAATTTCTCCTGCTGCATCTCCGGATGCACATGCTTGTCATAGTGTGTTTTGATCTGCTGAAGGAACTCAGGACCAAGTCCAGGATCTACTATTCTAAGCTGCTTTCCGAAGGCTGACATCAATTTGGTTCTTCGCATCTCAAACTCCTTCTTTATTGCAGCTTCCACACCCTTTGATGTCCTTAGTTCCTCTGGTGTAGTGCGGTAAATATTCGGATTTTCCCTTCTCAGCTGCCTCTGCCAGTTCTTGCTGCATTCATTCAAGTAGTGATTAGCTCCGAAGGGACTCAAACATGTATTCGAAAAGTAAACAGATTACAGACTCGGGCTTACCGCATACATGTACTCCAGAAACGCCTCTCGTGTCAAAGAATACCAAGTGCCTGCAGCTCTTCCTGTTTCGCACTTCTTGATGATATTGGGTGGTAGTACTGTCCGAAAATCATCCAGCTTCATCAGACCAATCCTCTGAATTCGGAATAGTGTGTGAACCAAGCTTGTTGTCACATGCGATTTCTCTGTCGATCTGCAAAAACATTGAAACATTGCATTCCTTAACACTGTTTTTTGAGGATAACAAGACACTACAGAGGGAATGAAATCTCCTGGATGACTTACTTGTTCACGTCGTGCATAGCTGTAAGAAGCCTAGCGATGTCGTTTCCTGGATCCAAAACCATTGCCTCCACAGCAACATGCTTGTCTTTGTCTTTCGAATGGTGTTTCTGAATGTATCCCATCCATGCCAGCAATCGGTGGTTGCCGTCCCAGACGTAGAACATGTGGTTGCAAAATTGCTGGGTGTTCTTTCCCATCATGAGGCCCAGCTCGAACTCCTCATTGGCATCTTTCCAGCACTCATCCCAGTTATCACTGATCTCTGGAGAAACTAATGTGCTTTTCCCATTTATATCCGTCAGTGACACATAAAAACTTGTGCACCAAGTCTATATCCATGCACAAAATCACTCTCCAATTTTGTTATGTCATGGGAAAGAGTGGACGCACAACAGGCATTGATATCATCCGGCACAGAGGTATGTCCAGACGCCCTCCAGATACGAGCATGTCCCTTATAACCTCCTGAGAGTTTACCTTCTGGAATGACATGAGTTCTTTCACCTTGTCAAGGTAGTGCACTTCGGATTCATCTGCTTCATCTGTATTCTCTGAGCTTTTTGCGGACTCGTCCCCATCTCCAGATCCTTTCCCCTCTGATCCTGTAGGCTTCGACCTCACAGTTTTCTGCACGATGCCATTCAGTTCTGACTAAGTGATTTGCAAATAGTGAATGGCGGTAACGACAATCACTCTGTATCAAGGAAACTCACCATGAATGTGTGAAAGAATTCAGCACAATCTACACATGCAAAGCCGAGACTGCCGTATTCAAAAAAAAGTGAGAGCGATAGCGAACGGCGTTAACGACAATCACAAAAGATAACAACCTGCGGATCGGTGTTGTGTAATGACATATATGTGCAACTGATTGGCGGCAACGACATTCAGTGTAGTTTAGGGAGAATAGTAAGTGCAGACTCTCTCTTCAAACACATAGGTACATAAATCTCATGAGCAGAATCGAATGGCGTTAACGACGCTCGCGATTCAGTAGTTCCTGCTAAAGAATGGAAGAGGAAGGACTCCTTGAAAGGCAATCACACAGACTATATGATAAAACTTACTGGCACCTTCTTAGGTTTTGAAATTTGATCCCCTTCTGCAGCTTTCCTCTTCCCTCTCACATCTGCTGGAGTTTCTGTCTGCGCAAGGGTTTCTTGACCTTCTTCAGGTTCGGCGTTCCGCGTGCTTCCACCTTCTTCAGTGTCCCTGCGATTCATCTCTGCCTCCACAGGCTGGCGCACTCTTATCGCCGACTGTGTCGCAGCCGCTGCCTCAGTCTCCGTCTGCTCTTGTGAATCAGTCTCCGCGTTCACCTGCTGCCTTGGCCCTGTGTTCTCCAACAAACGACGCCTCGTCATTTTCTCTCTTGCTCTGCGTCTCTCTCTAAGGGAAGTAAAATAAAGAGACTTTCTTCTCTTTCGTATTCTAGAAGGAACCCTCTCCAGCTTGACTACCACTCTCCCTCTAAGCGCGAAAAGTAGAAAAACGCAGTGACTCCCGATTTCTTGCGGGATTGCCTGTGTTCTTGCGTGTCTCTAGAAGCATCGGATTCCCTCCCGCGTGACCGTTACACATAGTCGTTTCGTTATTAGTGCACATGCCAGCAATTGGTGTACAGCTGTTCGTATTCAGTTATGGATGTCTGACGTGTGCCGCCCAAACAAAACGGCGTGTTCTAATTATAACTGGTTCAATATTTAAAAGAACAGCGAATCCCAGAAATTGATGCGCAGTCTTAAACAAATAAATATAAATGAACGAGAGTTTGATGACAAATTTTGGAATATCATACACGGTCATCCTTGTTATCCAAACCCCACATTCGTTGCACATTTGGAACTTTCCAGGTGCGCATGATCATTGGTAGTAGTATATAGATACATTTACTTAATCTGCAATCCCATTCTCGGATCCTGTGGCATGCTTCCAGGAAGTCGGCTTTGTTATTGGGTTTATTGATGAGGTTCTGATTAACGGTTTAACAGTTGCCGACACTGCCCCTATGGATTCTCTGACCACTGGGCCCACAAGAAAAGTAATTAAAATGGACGGCTGCATATCTGGAATGAATAACAGAATATGCACAGTCGTTATCTGAGCTTCCTCCGCCATATGCTCTGCTCATTCTTCAACTGTGTTCTGGAGACAGCAGTAAACCGATTTACACTAGATCTGCGATAGCAAGGTACAAACATACTCGAGGAAGGAAGATGGCTTCCTCTGAAGCGGAGTTCTTCTCAGACGACAAACCAGTGCCGTTCTCCCAGGAAGTCCTTGACAATGGATTTGCAATTGTTCTGGAACATGTCTTGGCTACCCGTTTTCAGCTGCAGAATGGCTCCATCTTTTTGGAGAAAGAGGTTTACGATCTGAAAGGGAAGTTGGTGAAATATTCTTTCCAAAACCGTGATGAGACGGCTCATATCAGCCAGTGGAGAGTGCGTCCTGGTCGATACAGAGTACTTGGAGAGCCTCGGCGAAAGTCCCTTGGGTCATATGTGACGCCCGGGACTGCTGCTTCGGTCGTTGAAGACAAGAGGGAGGTGGTGGTGAAAAAAGAACAGACTTCCTCCACTCCAATCGTTGAGCTTTCGGATTCTTCCGATGATGACATAAGTGAAATTCCAAATCCAGTCCTTCCTACTGTGGTTGCAGAAGCTGATGAAGAAGAGATTTGTAGTGTCATTCCAAAATTGCGGGCGATGGGAGGAATGGCTGGATTCAAAAGTGAGTTGCGGGGAATTGATTGGGAATCTTTGAAGCAGGTGCCTGTGAAGTTCTTGCCGGAGACTTTTGATGGCGATATCCTATTCGAGCTGCCTCCTCCTCCGCGAGTTGGAGGTGTAACAATCATGATGCATGGAATGGACAAGAAACACGACGGGCACCCGTGGTGCAGAACAAAAAACATCCAATATTCAGAATGATGACAAGCTTGTTTTCAGGAGGACAGTTTGCAATGGACACCTTAGGTGTGATAATTTGAATTGCAGACACTTTCTTCAGTCTGGGTTCATAATCAAAGCGAATGGGAGGGTCTGGCGGAAATCCATTTCAGCCTGGGACTCCCTCCACCGGCAAACACTTTCGTCTGCAAATTCTGCAAACTTGTGCCATCCTGCTTGGCGCTCTGCGGAGCAAGAATGTACTATGTTGTCCACCGTTTGAATACAATGACGAGAGCTTGTGTGCATTTTGGATTCCATAACCATCCTGTCTCGAAGGGGGATTACAGGGAGAGTGTTGAGACAGTATCGAGGTTGATCAAACAGGAGTTCGGGAGAAACCCATCCGCAACAACATCTGCAATTGCTCTTGGCGCAAGCAAGTCCTTCTTGGAAAGCCATATTTTGAGTGAAGGAGATTCTGTGGGGACTAAACTTGACGGTGCAGCATTGGACCTGGTCATGGATCATTTCTCCACTTTAAGTTCACCTAACATTCGGCATCAGATCAATGCATTGAGAATGGGCTCTGGATCAGAGGCTACATAGACAATATTTTGGAATTGAAACGACTGAGCAAGTACGATTACATCCAGGACAATGTATTCCCAGGTCAAGGTGCCATCAAAGTTTTTCTTTTCAAAATGTCGACTGTTGGGGAGGGCAGTGGGGTTAGCCTCGTGAAGCGGATGCAGAAGACTGGGGACTTGCAGAACTGTTTTCTTATGTTTGATCATGTGAAACGAGTGAAGGATTGGACGACAATGGCTTGTCATGTCTACGATCCAGTGTACCAACGAGTTATGACAATTGCAGTTTGTGACATGCAATCCGAGGATACGGAATCCCAGAAGCTCATGTGGAATTCCCTGATACGTGTTGGGCTGCCATGGGCTGCCATCTCCAAATTTCGCAGGTTTCATGGCGGATAGTGCTCAAGCAAATTTCAATGCTATTCGTATTGTCTTCGGATCGGGCGACCCAAAAGTGCCTATGCCAGGAAGAGAGCGTACATGTCTATTCCATTGGACACAATCTCTGGAAAACATACAAAGTCGGACATCAAACCAGAGATGCAGACTCAGCACCGTAAATTGTGCAAAGAGTACAAAGATGCTAGAACAATGAAGGAGGCGGACACTTTGTTCCAGACAATTCGTGCCTGGTGGTTCTCTTCTGGAGCTGCATCACTTGAGAGTATGAGAGCATTGGAAGATTGGCTGGCGTTTTGGCACTTCCGGTATAGACAGTGGGGAGCAGCCATGACAATGGTACGAGGCTTCTATTTCATGCTTTATTCATACATTTGCTTTCCATATTTTTGACTCATTGCTTTCTTTATGTTGTTTCCTGTGCACTGTTCTGAAGTGTGGTTATCCTCTTTGCAGAACATGTCCATTGAGGAAATGGCGGACATGCCATCTTGCAATTTGGCAGAAACTGTGCACAATGCATGGTTGCAGCAGTCTGGGAAACGAGGTCGGGATTTGTATGTGGCAACAACAGATGATTTGATACGTGCCTTGCAACAACAAACCCGATACCGTGATTTCTTACGAGGTGGGGTGGTGCAAGGGTCCGGACAAATGGAGTTGATGTTGCGTGCTGCAAACAGATCTGGGATCCAATCAAGATCTATGCCCAATTAGCACGGGCGGTGAGATGTATGCCCAGGGAACGCCACTTGTTTCTAGAGTTCCACATCTTGAAGGGGAGGAGAGATTCGGCTCCTGTAAGAGGAAATTGAACACTCCACCTGGTTCGGATTCAGATTCCCACAGGGCAGACCGTGATAACTTCTCGAAGCCTCGTGTTCCCCTGCATGACAGCTCCATGTCCGGAACCTCCATTGTGGAGGAACCTCCAACACGACGGCAAGCTCCAGCATCAAACCGTGCCACTGAAATGGTGCAGGAGAGAAACAACCCCCTTGATGTGCTTGAGTCCGCATGCCCCGACCACGTTTGGCACATAGAACGCACAAGTGTCGGGTCTCGTGTGAAATGTACAGCGATCAGGGCAACTAATTTTGAGAAGTGCACTTCATCTATATCCAGAGGTGGTGCCCGAACTCCTGCTCCGACTTTCACGGGCTTGATGCGTCCATACGGTCAACGAGAAGCCAAGAACCACAAGTTCTGGTTCTGCGCAGATGATTGTGCCAGATGTGTGCATGGAACTGTGCGTCCTTCCGTAGTGATGAAGCCATCTCCTCCAACCGTTTGGCCCGTGAAGGTGGGAACACATCTCAGCTTTCAGGAGATTGAAATGCTGGAGGAGGCAGGTTTTTCCCTTGCGAGACAACCCCAACTCCATGCATGTGCTACTACTTCTGCGTCCTCCCGGGTCCCCCCGGCAAATCCTGACTTGTGGCCAACCAAACGAGATGGAAAGCTCGTTCGGCGTTTCCCTCCAACCGCTGAACACTTTGGCAAAGTGGAGTCCGCAAGAATGCTCCAAGCTCGTGTCGGAAGCACCACGGAAGTACCCGATCCAGGATATGGTCGGGTATTCACAATCATCACTTCCACATCTGCTGTTCATGACAGGACCTACGACATCACGGTTTCCAATTTCCCCAATTGCACATGTCCTGATTTTGTGAATATGCTATCAACCAGTTTGGGCAAGAGAGGTAAATTCATACCCTGCAAACATTTGTATTTCATATTTTTGAGGAGGATGGTTTGCGATCCCAAACGTGACAACTTCATTCACCAGGCCACTATGAGTTTCAACGAGGTCGATACTCTTTTGCAGCGGGATACAACACATGGGTAGCATGAACTATGTAATGTGGTATGTGGATGACCATGATTTGAAATGTGTAATTCACATCAATTCGTCGGCTGTGCAATGATATGGCCTCCAACTATACGGAGTGAGCTCTGAGTGACAACTTTTAGGTAGTGCACATTTGTCATTGCACCGTTCGAAGTCTACATGTCTTGCTGTCGCTATGCACTACAATCATCTTTTGAAGATGATCATAACTCTCATTGTTATTTGAGGAGGGAGGAAGTCTTCTCGTGGCAGCCTTTATGGCGCACACTTTGTGAGGATATTTTGTCGTCTTCGTAATTGTAAAAGTGAAACAAGCATTTGTAATTGCACAATGTTGGATGCTGCAATTGTAGGCCTCAACGCTCGTCTTGATTCTATTTAGGCAAGATTCCCTGCATTAATTCCACGGTCATAGGACCATCCACGGTTATAGGCGGCGCATGTTAATGCTGACGTGGCAGTTGACGGACAGTGCCATGTCATCATTTACCGCCACATCAGCATGCTGACATGACGCTCACGCCACGTCAGCATGTGTGCAGGCTCACGCCACGTCAGCTGGCGTGAGCGTACGCTCGCGCGCTCACGTGCAACGCTCACGCCATTGCGTCGTTGGTTTGTGCGTACACTCAGCCTTGCAGAGTCGTCCGACGAGGAGAAGCTGGGAGACTTGCCCGAATCGGACCTGTTGCAGAGGAGGAGACAAATCGCATCGGCCATTCTTTGCCAGAAAATCGTTTCTTGCGAGTCCCCATAAGCCATTTTTTCTACCAGCCTATGCAGACACGGCTGCCAGAGAAGCCATCAGGAGGGAGGATAGGCCTACTCGGTTAGAGCAATTGACATACGAGAATGAGCAGAGAATTATAATGAGGCGTGAGGCCAAACATAGAATTGTGAAAGGCAGAGTAGGGAAGTTCGTAATAGAATCCGCGTCCGAGAGCGAGGGGAATGTTGAGGACACTTCCGCACCCAGGTGGACAGTTCCGGCTGGTGAGGATGGTATTTTTGAGGGGAGGGCTTCTCAGAGTAACAGCGGTAGCGGCAGTGCAGGTTCGGAGGCAGGTGGAAGGCAGCCATCCTTGCATGAGGCCGGGGATGCATCGGACAGTGATAGCGGATCCTCACCATAGCAAAGTCTCATTTGGATCCTTTTGTTGTACAGTTCTGAAACACTTAATGAAAATATTGACGATTTGAAAAATCATTGTGTTCAGACTGCTTGTCCGATTCCCTACATTTCTTCTGCCAACCAAAATGTATAATAAAAGCAGAAGAGACGCAAACTTCAGTGAAGAACCCTACAAGTAATTTATGCACACCATCGAGCCGAGAACTTTAAGCCATGAAAACCTTGCCGTTTCTAATATTCCTATTGGGAAATTTGGCGCCGAAATAGCCCAGTGCGCGCCTTCGTGATATGGGCCTCAAAAATTCCACGGATGAATTACTGTACCAAAATATCACGATGGAAGCCTTCAGCACAAGGCACTTCAACACATTCCACTTGGGTATTTCGGCGCCCAAATAGCCCGTTCTGCGCCATTAAATACCGCACTATATCACATTTTAAGAGGTAATTTCGGTGCCGAAATACCCCGGTGGATGTCTTCAAAACACCATCTAAGCACACTGCTCTTGGGAATAACGGCGCCGAAATACCTCATTCCGCATCCTGGACCAGGAGAAACAGACCCTATTACCGAGGTAAGAGGACATAACACCGTCAATAAAGGCAGGAAAATTCCAATTCCGCGGATGCCCGCTCATGAGCTCATAGGCTCATAGGCTCATGGGCTCATGCGCTCATGAAATAGTAAACCTCTCCTCCATCCAACCTATTTTGTGCTGGCTCGTATGGGTGTGCGGTGCCGCACACTCATTTGTTCTATCCGTGTGTAGTAACACCAACGTGCACACCCTGGGCCCTTCAGGCTATTTTGTGTGCGGTGGTTGCAGTGTGCGGTGCCACATACTCTTTTAGGGGGTCTTTGTGATGTGGTAGAAAAGCTGGGAGACAATAGTTGCATTGCATAATGAGGCTGTCTCTGTGCCTGCACGTACATAAAGTATGTTCTCATGGCGGAGAACTGCTTGGACAAACATCTTGATTTCGTGGACCTGTGGCTTGTTCTTGCTGGCAACCAGACCATGTTTACTACGGGGATCTTGCAGGACTGGGGCCCATACCATCTTTCTGCCTGTGGTTGGTATTTGGATTGCCCTGTTTCTGAGACCCCGACACAGGAGGTGTCTTTGAGGAGAGAAAATGAGTGTGTAGCAGCCACCGCCGCGGCTGCCGACCTCGAGATTCATGATATAAATTTGAGGACACTTGCAGAGAAAGAGCCTCCCGCTCAGGATACCCCAGGTAAAGGTAGAAAGGCAAAGGGAAAGGATGTTGTTGTTGGTGTGGGGAAAGGAAGGGGTAGGGAGCGCAAGGGCAGGTAGGTGGGTAGGGAGGTGTTGCAGAAACTGGCCCTGCGGCGGATGTCCAACAGACCAAAGAGACTCCACCGCATGGAAGGGGATCCGGGAGAAAGAACAAGGGGGTGGTTGATCTTAAGGACTCGTACCATGCAGTGGAGCATCCCACAAGGGTCATTCGCCCTACCAGGTTGGAGATGGCCAACGTTGGGTTTTTTGCCATGATGGAGTCGAAGAAATCTGATTACAAGGGCGATCCATCACGAGTCCATCACCAGTGTGGGAGAGGATTGTGGAGTTCTCGGCACGGTGCGTGTTGTCTTTTGCTTCTTGTGTGTTGTGGGCATGGGTCGTTTCAATCCTCTTGAGCATTCCATTGCATGCTTGTTTGCAGGCTAAAATGACCAAATCCTGGGTGAACGGGAAGGAGAAGCCATATGCAGCCAAACTCATCATCTTGGACATCCCTGATGGGTCCGGATGTCCCTCCAGCGGGTGCTTGTTTAGGTTGGAATGCTTCTCATAAGCGCTACTGGCGGTGGGTTTTCTCCTTTAGCAATTTCTTTCTCTCCGATGCAGGTGTTTTGGTGCTCATCCAGTCCATCGACCTTCGCTGTCGCCGTGCACTTGCCAGCTATTTGAAAGCCTCTGGTATGAGGGTCGTGAAGACCTGGAATTGTGTGAACAACATCTACCTGACGAAGGGGGATCATCCGGGAGAGATGGTAAATCTGCCTTCTGATTCCTCTTCTTGGTGGTTCTCGGATGGAGTTGCATAAGTCGCTCAAATGAATATGTAGGGGACTGGTTTTCAAGCTTCTTAGTTCTTGTGGATGTCATGTTTGCAGACTCATCTGTTTGAAGCTGTTTGTCTCGTCCGAGTGCATCCACCTACGACTTCAGTCATCATTAGGGAGTTCGTCATCACTCATGGGGGCAAGTTCATTTGCGCTGTATGAAGCTGTCGGAATCGCACTCGGCTCCATGCATCAGATACAAAATGGAAATGCGGCGCCGCATTTCCGTTCTGGAATGTCGAAAAGTGCGACTCGGACGGAAATGCGGTGCCGCATTTCTGTTCCCGTTGTTCGTAAATCTCAATCAGAACGGAAATGCGGTACCGCATTTCCGTTCCACCTTCACATACCGTGCTTGTGGAATGAAAATGCGGTACTGCATTTCCGTTCTGGAGAGTATGAATGTCTTTTAAGGACGGAAATGTGCTGCAGCATTTCAATCCCTCAGCTCCATGCATCAGATACAAAATGGAAATGCGGCGGCGCTTTTCCGTTCTGAAATGTCGGAAAAGTGCGACTCGGAGTGGATGGAAATGCGTTACCGCATTTCCGTTCTGGAGAGTATAAAGGTTTCCCCCGGACGGAAACTCGGTGCCGCATTTCCGTCGCTCTGGTGCATGACCAAGATGCAATACGGAAATGCGGCGCCGTATTTTCGTCCACCAGCAATCGAAAGAATCACTCGGGACGGGAAATCTGGAACCTGAATGGGTTGCATTGTTCCGAAACAACACAATTGCGGCCAGTCTTGATGAGCACAACTTGGTTGTCTGACAGTTTTAACCAGCAGTCCTGGCACTTGTCAGTGCGAACGTTCCTGTCTGCACCGAGAATACTGCTGGATCCACCCTCAGGAGAAACTGTCAGGAGATGTTATTTCGTCGCCGAATCGGCCATCATTGTCATACTCACTGGCTATGGAATCAAACCTCCCACCTTCATGCATGTAGCTTGAAACAATACTTTCCACTTCAATGTGCAACTTCCAATCGTCGATGGACTCCGCAGATCCACTTAGATGGTGCCTGTGAGCCTTGGTCTGTCGCTATACTGAACCTCGCACTTGCCAACTCCGTGCGGTGTTCGATGGCTCCGAATTCCTACGCTATAGTTTGCTGTCCTCCGCAACTTGGGAGAGCCTGGATCCCAAACGAGGGAGGACTTTGCAGAGTGACTGAAACTTACCTTTGTTCCAAATTCAAGCTCAAACCGGGCACAGTTTATTTGGAAGAAGAAAGGAAGGATGTTCCTGGACAGGTTGACGAGACCATTGTCGTGCTAGGTAACGACGGAGGTTGCGGAATCGAATGGCACGTTCCCCCGTCAGACACCATCCTGTACCGAGCTGTGGGAATGCCCATTCCCTTTCCGAATCAGTCGCTGCCCACACCATCCACAAAGGAGTCCGGAAACCGAGAGGCGGCCACTGCCAACAGAGAGGTATGCAACGATAATCATTCCCGACCTGGACCGTCAAGACCCTCCATAGCTTCTCGTGTGGATGTATTCGACATTTCCGACGAGGAAGATGATTGCATTGAGGTACCCATGTCCTCCACACGGTCGTTCAAATCCGGCATGGACGTCTCTGTAGGTGCTACGAATGTGCCCTCGAGCATAACTCCAACCCGGTCCATTGTGCAGCTCCTACGACAACATCACCTCGATGGTTCTCGCTCCGAGCTGGCTGCTCTCGACTATGCCAAATTCCCAGTCAGAAAGGTAACGTTTCTGCCTCCCGAAGTCGATGGCAATGTCATCTTCGAGTTTCCACCTGTTTCTTCGTCAAAGAAAGCCTCCGGGATGTTAACAGACATGGATCGAAAGCATGACGGACACCCCTGGTGTGTGACGAAGACCAGTAGCACGAAAATTGCTGATGGTGTTCGTGTACGATATGTCCTCTGTGCGGGGAAGCTGAGGTGCCTCAATCCCACCTGCTTCCACTTTCTCTCCAAAGGAGGGCGGAGAAACGAGACGGATTGGACTGGCACAACGCATCATCCATTCATTGTCTCCAGCCAAGCTCCTGCGGGTTCTTTCAAGTGTGCACATTGCAAAGAACCACCAACGTGCATGTCCATGTGCAGAGCCAAGCAATACTACGTTATCCATTTGCTCCCGGACTTGACTAGAGCTTGCATACACGTTGGGGTCCACTGCCACCCCTTGGCGAGAGGCAACATGCGTGAGGCTGTGCAGGAAGCACACGACATCATAAAAGAGGAGGTGAAATTGAGCCCCGGAGCCAGACCAAAGCAGATTCAGCTGAAGGCAGCTCACAAGATTGCTCTTGGCAAAATCATGTCTGAAGATGGTTCCGACCGAGAGCCCTTGACCGAAGACGAGATGCGGGACCTCTTGGAGTCCGTCTCGCACGTTTGTAGTCCGAATGTGCGGAATCACATCGTATCTTGCAAGCAGGAGTTCGGCAGGGGGTCGGACATGTACTCAATCCTGGAGGTGAAACGAATGACTGGATATGACTACATCCAAGGTAGCAGGTTTCCAGGGCAAGGCAGCGAATCCGATCGTTGTTACATTTTCAAAATGTCGACGTGTGGGCCTGGGAGTGGAGTCGACTTGGTCACTCGCATGACAACTGGAAACTTGTCGAATGCTTGGGTGATGTTTGATCACATCAAGCGAATTACAAACCATCAGTGGGTGACTATGGGTGCGCATGTTTATGACTATCACTCCAAGAGGCTCATGACGATTGTAATCTGCGAGATGAAAGGGGAGGACACACAGTCCGAGATGCATCTGTGGGAGGGCATAAACGAGCAGATGGCAAGGGCGGGGTTGCCAGAGCCCAATTTCAGGGGATTCATGGCAGACAACGCTCAGGCCAACTGGGCAGCGGTGCGGCGTGTGTACGGTGAGGACCCCAATGTTCCAATGGAGGGGAAAGAGAGATCCTGTGGATTCCATTGGATGCAGAGTCTATCCCACTACACTACCAAAATTGTTGCTAGCTCATTCCAGGCTGAACACCGTGTCCTTTGTACGGCGTGGAAGGATGCACCCACATTTGATGACGCGGAGGTTAAGTTTGCTATCATCGAGGCTTGGTGGAACACGTCAGGTGCAGTGGAGACAACCAATCTGGGAGCATTGCACAGCTGGTTGGGGTGGTGGCATTTTCGGTATCGACAGTTCGGACAGTACATGCGGGAGGTAGGCTGCTGTCAATTTCGTTCATTTGTCTTTCTGTTACGGACATTTCGATTGGTCCCTCACCATTGATTGTGTCCTTCTAGGAGCGGTGCTTGGATTCCGACACGGACATGCCGAACCCGAATATGGCAGAATCGGTCCACTCCTCCTGGCGAGCGTCTTCTGCCGCACATCTGGTGGACGTAGTGACGGCCACAACGGAGGACATCGACAGAGCAATCATGCAGCAAGCCACGTACTACAAGTTCCTAAGCGGCAAACAATGGGGCTTTGGGCCGGACAGGGAGGAATTGTTGGTACGAACAGCTTCGAGGTCCAAGAATCCAGTGAAATGGGCGACAGCATTGCGAGAGAAGATCAAAGGGACGCCTCTGCACCGCAGAGGTGAACACCTAGAGGGGGACGTCCGGACTCGCCCTGTCAGGCGGAGGATTGAAGAGGAACCCGGGTGCGAAGAGGATTCCTGGAGATCCGACAGGAACATTCGGACAGCACCTCGAGGTCCCGTCATGTTGCCGCACAATGTGTCTTCCAGCAGTGGAAGCCCAAGAAATTCCAGATCGCCGTCGCCTTCAACCGGGGATTTCGTGCAACAAATTCCCACCACTCCCTTGCCCCACATTCCGCCCGCTGTTATGCAGTATGGCCAAGCCATTGTGGAGACGACTGTGTCTGCATCACAGTGGAGAATTGCTCGCACAAAGCCGTCGTTTCGAGGAAGGTGTTCCGCAATTCGTGTGGATACACGGCAACGTTGTTTAGAGATGATAAGGAGGAATCCAGATGGGGCTGTCCCTGCTCCTACTTTTACAGGAAGATTTGTCCATGCAAAGTTTGCGGAGGCGACAACCACCCAGTTCTGGTTCTGCAGGCACGACATTATGACTTGCGTGTATGGAAAGCCCAAGTACGGCATACAAACAATGCCAGAGGCTCCCCCGGTGTGGCCGGTGGAACCAGGCTGCGATCTGAGTTAGGTTGAGGCCGACGCCCTTACCGCCGCAGGATTTCGGATGGTGCAGCGCACTGACGTCCCCAGAGAACCATTTCCGCTTCCACAGCCTCCACCACCGACCCCTGTGAGAGCAAGAACAATGGGACACGACAGCTCTAAGCATCCTACACACCGTTGGGGGAAACCGAAGAGGCGGCGACCTCCCTCAAAAGTGAACGAGACAAGGATGGGGAATGCACTTCGGATGAACTGTACAATCCAGAGCTCGACAGAAGTGCCCCCACCAGGATTCGGGCGTGTGTATCAAATGGCCACGGCGGGCTCAGCTGTTCGCAATGAGGTGTACACCATCACCATTTCAGAATTACCCACCTGCAATTGCACCGACTTCCAGATCATGGCGAACAAGGGGGCATCATACTGCCCTTGCAAGCATTTGTACTACGTGTACCTAAAGAGACTCCGTTGTAATTCCACAACTCATCACTTCATACATGCACCAGGGTTGAGCCCCCAGGAGGTTCACACTCTTCTGAATATGGATCCAGGGGACCAGTGAGCTTGGCTTGCGGTCCACATACAATGGTACGCCCATCCTTTTCGGATAGTAGAACTGTACTGCTGCCAGTACCTCAGACTCTGGCCACACAAAGGTCCGACATATGTCTTGCCTACCAGTAACCTGTTTTGCTCGAACTAAGATATTACTATATCGTTCACTTGTTTCCACGTGCATGTATTTTTGTATGTTGGAGGGTTCATGTTTTTCTGCTTTCCGAAAACTTGCTTTCCTCATTCGACCTCCGACAAGGAAATGCGGCGCCGCATTTCCAAGTATCGTCGTAGGTACCCCAGAGGCGGCCTTCGCCAACACCAAACCGCTCCGAAATTTCGCACGTGCGAACCCTAATGCGGCACCCTATTTCCCAGTTCAGTTGCAAACCTTTCCCGCCGAATACCCGAAGAAGACAGAATTGTGAAGTACTGCAGACTGTATTGGTGCAGACTCCATTGGTTCAATCGCGGCAAAAGGGTCAGCTTCATTCCAATGTTAAGGCATGTAAAACCGCGGAATACTCTATACAGGCCAGTATGCGACGTCCTTTTGCAGTGGTATACTGGATTTCCCGTTGCACGGTCACTTATTTCCATGAGCGGATCTAAAAAACCATGAGCGGACTTGTTACTGACGACATATCTTCGCCGCATTACATGATCTGGAACGTCCAAAAACGGCAAGGTCAAATAAAAAACTATTATTTTAATACTTGTTTAATCTGCCGCATTTCCAAATTTGGAGGAGTCCGCTCATGAAATCCGCGTATCTTAGACTTCGGCTCACCGCTCATGCGGCTCATGCGGCTCATGGCTCATGGCTCATGGTTTCTGCTCATGAAATAGTAAACCTCGCCTATTTCAGCGCCGTTATTGGTCTGTATACTGCATAGTGCTTCCTTGTTACTGCTCTTCATTCAATTTGTGGTGATTTCACAGCCCATCCTAGCGTTTTCGTCCACCTTTATGAGAAGACTCCAATTTGCTACCAATACATTGTCAGTGTTCTGCAAATGTGATGCCTTTACAAGATTGCTAGTTCTGTGTCCCAGTGGGAAGGGTCCTACTGCACATTCCAGCATTTGCATACTGCACCTTGTGCAAACAGCAATCCATACGACAAATGACACATCCCAGCATACTGGCAGTGAATTGCAAAAAACCTTAACAGAAGATTATCCAAGCATGTATATTCCCCATATAGCACAAGGAAGCTACTTGATTTCTGAATCAAAATGTATGTGCCATGAGTGTCGGCAAGTCGAAACATGTCTACTCTAGCATGCAAGACCTATGGTCCCCTCGCCCAAGAAGAAGGAACTTGAACTGGCCTCTCAAGGACCTCCTGAGTGACCGGGTGCCGATATTTGAACAAAATGTCAGCGGTTTCTGTCGCCCGGTTGAAACTAACGAGGTTGTCGTGTTTATTGATAGAAGGACAATTTCACAGTGGACCATATGTTCCCCTCCTCCTCATCCTCATAACTGAAGAGAATGTCCCCACTTTCCGAGCCAGTCCGTCCACGCGTGAAGTTTTCACCTATGCACTCATCATACGTCCACTTGCAACAATTCCAGCGATACAGCAATGTTGTGCGTGATCTGTTCGGCTCCCACTCAAGCGAAAAGTCCAGGTCCATGATGCGTAGGAACCACCTGCTCCCCAGCCGGGGTCCAGGAGAATCGTGCAATCCTGGAAGAAACTCCATTGCTCTCAGCTGGACAAGTCGAGGATCGTCCCTGTAAACATCTAAGAAGACAATGATGTCGTCTGCTTTCGGGACAATGACTCCCGTCTGGCGTCGATAGATGTGATTCGGGCACGACATGGCCTCACGACACAGCAAGAACTCAGAGCAGGGAGGAGATGGGCACAACAGAGAAGAGTCAAGAGCAGAATGAGAGCGAGGCCGGCGGAAGAGGAATATATCATTGTTGCACTGCCAATGTCGTATGCGGCAGAACTTCTATTTCCTCCGACATGTGTGCTTTTATTAGACAAATCCGCACCAGTTTCAGGAGAGTTTGCAAAACTCCTCACCGTAAGGCGGGTATTTGCTCTCCGGAGCCCAATTTCGACGCCGTTATTGGTTGCACTCCCCAACCTTCAGCCGGGTATTTGGTTTTCGGACCCCAATTTCGGCGTCGTTATCGGCTGCACTCCGGTGGCTTCAGCCGAGTATTTGGTTTCCGGGGCCCAATTTTGGCGCCGTTATTGGCTGCACTCCGGAGGCTTCAGCCGGGTATTTGGTTGGCGGAGCCCAATTTCGGCACCGTTATTGGCTTCACTCTCGAGCCTTCAGCCGGCTATTTCTTTTCCTGTGCCCAATTACGGCGCCGTTATACCCAACCATCCTGCACTTCTGCAACAGTATTATCCACGGTTATAGGTCGCCATTGCGTTTTCGGAGTCTGCAAACCCGGATCCTAATTCCGCTTGCGTCTCTTCCTCTGGGATAATTTCGGTGCCGTTATTGCCCAGAATTCAGTTTTTCTATGACCTGGCCTGGCGGTCCATGAGCTTGGGCTCCAAGTCATGAGCGGACATTGGTACTTATGAGCGGAGTGCTTCCAGCATGAGCGCGGAAATCTTCGAAAACCTTCTCTTCTTATACTACTTTCGATTATTTTATAGTTTTGGGCCCGAAAAAAATCTGCCGAAATTCTAAGTGTGTTACTTTGCGGCTCATGGGTGAGCCATGCCCGCTCATGAGCTCATGGAATAGTAACCCCCCATTTGGAACGGTGGGAAGTGCTGAAAGTGCAAGCTCAAACAAACCCGATCAAATGTGAATGTTGAAGAGACAAACCTGTGCCCATTGACAAATCCAGAATTCTGGCGTCGGTGTAGGTGCAGCACTCCACAATCGTTTGAATGAAAGCCGGGCTCCTCTCCCTGGCCCCTCTCCAAGGAACCCCATTCCCCCTTCGCAAGCACACGTTGCTATCCACGTAGTTGTGGTGCATGTCATCCGTGGGAGGATTCCGACCGCTTGAGACATTCTTACTATCCAGAACGGAAATGCGGCAACGCATTTCCGTTCTGACTGAAAATCGTGAACTATCTGAACTAAAATGCAGCACCGTATTTCCATCCGAGTCGCACCTACCAACATTTCAGAACGGAAATGCGGTACCGCATTTCCGTTCTGACTGAAAATCGTGAACCGTCGGAACTGAAATGCGGCAACGCATTTCCATCCGAGTCGCACCTCCCAACATTCCAGAACGGAATGTATTAGATTCAAAAGGGAAATGCGGCACCGCATTTCCGTTCTGATGAAATATCCTGAAACCTCGGAACTGAAATGCGGTACCGCATTTCCGTGGGAGTCGCACCTTCCGACATTCCAAACGGAAATGCGGCGCCGCATTTCCGTTTTGTATGTGAGGCATGGAGCTGTGGAACGAAAATGCGGCACGGAATTTCCGCCAGCGTCAGACGTTAATACTCTACAGAACGGAAATGCGGTACCGCATTTCCATTCTGACTGAAAATCATGCGCAACGGGAACAGAAATCCGGCACCGCATTTCCGTTCGAGTTGCACCTTCCGACATTCTAGAACGGAAATGCGGCGCCGCATTTCCGTTTTGTATATTGGGCCTGGAGCTGTGCTACGAAAATGTGTACCGCATTTCCATCCATGTGAGACCTTCAAACTTTCCGGACCGGAAATGCGGCACCGCATTTCTGTCCAGGTGATACCTCTATACTTTCCCGAACGGAAATGTGGCACGGCATTTCCATTCATCATCTAACGGATGTGAAGTGGGAACGGAAATGCGGTACCGCATTTCCGTTCACATTGAAAATCATGAACCACGGGAACTGAAATGTTGTGCCTCATTCCCGTCCCAATCGCACCTTTCGACATTCCAGAACGGAAATGCGGCGCCGCATTTCCCTTTTGAATCTCATACTTGGAGCTGTGGGACGGAAATGCGGCACCGTATTTCCGTTCAACAACTAAGGTATGTGAAGGTGGAACGGAAATGCGGTGCCGCATTTTCTTCCAACAAGTACGGATGTGTAGCAGAGTGATCGTACTTAACGGAAATGCGGCGCCGCATTCGCATTTTCGCTCCAACTGATCAGACGCTGGGACGGAAATACCTTGAAATGTGAACACGTGGAGCAACGGAATTGCTGCACATGTCGGCACTCTATCTGACTGAAGGGGCATGAGGCGGCGCGGCCTGACCGTTCGATAATGATGTTTGTTTTTCGGACGGCAGGCGTACCCTCAACGATTCGAATTTCATAATGACGCAAACTCCCCGAGGAGACACTTTCGTCCAACCCTTTCGAACCCAAGTGGTGCATCACCGCCGTTTCATCTACTTTTGTCGTGTCTCCTCAGTCACCCCTCTCGCGCCCTTTCCATCTGCACTCTTTGGCCCTTTTCCCTCTCTCTGTTCTTCTTATGCTCGAACCTGAGGGGGGGGAGTTCGTGCACCAGCCAGGAGACCTCGTCGCAAGCTCCGGAAATTATACTTCGGACGTAGGCCAATGCCGAAGGGGAGGAAGCAGATGCGTCTACAGGAGGAGATTGCCATCTCCGAGCAGCAGGCCACTCAGGCAACCCAGCCACCAGTGAGAGCTCCATGCGATCGGGCTGCGCGCAGCTGATCGAGCACCGAACCCCCCATTTTGCTTCTGTAATTCTTAGACTGAATGCTAGGAGACTTGAATGCAGAACATGTTTGCATGCCTAACAGGAAAGGTGGACGTGCTGGAGGGATCGCAGGAATCCGAAGAGCCGCAGGAAGAGTCCGAGGAGCTAGCTGCAGCACGTACACCCACCCGATCCCCGAGCGCGGGTATTCCTGCCGGGCCTAGCCCTCTGCGATTCAAAGACGCGTCTTCGAAGGGCAAGTTCAAAGTCCCAGAGATCGACTCGCGTTCTTCGGTCATGGAGAATCGCCAGCAGGGGTCGGGCCCTTCTCCAGCAAAGTCGAAGAAGAAGCAGCCCATCCCTCTACTGGCTTCTGAACCGGCTCAGGCCGATTCACCCCCCCCAACGCGAATGAAGCAGCAGGGTAGAAGACAGATTCAATTGCAGCAGACACCTTCACCTGCAAGGATGAGGAAGCAGAAGGCAATCAGGGCGACGGGCGAACAATCTCCCGCAAAACCGCTTCCACGAGCTGAAGCTCAGTTCCTGGAGGATTTCCCGCCTGCAGATGTTGGGGCCGACTCTGCTGCAGCTCAGGCAATGGGATCGACCGTTGATCTCGATTTGGTACCGGAGGAGGGTGCTGCCGCTCAACTTTCGCAGCAAGACCTCACCACCGATGAGCAAGCAAGCCCGGAGGAGGCCTCTGCAATGGCAGAATTGCCCGCACACAGGCCCCAGAGTGCAGCTCCAGTTGAGGATGCTCCAGCTGCTCAGCCACTACCGGCACCTACAGACATGTCTCCGGAGGATTTCAAAAGTGCACGGATAAAATGTTGGAGGAGACACACAGTAGCATTGGCAGAGTTCTGGGCAGCAGGGTATTCCAGCGGACTCTTCGAATCCCACTCTGTCGCATGGTCTCCCTTCCCATCGTCAGGCAGGCCCTTCCCGGAGATGTGGATAAGCTCAAGTTCGCATTTCGAGAAGGGTACCGTCTGGGATCGGCAGCGTTTTACGTTTCCATTGAGAATGAGGACGGCGAAACTCGTGGACCCACTGCCGATGAATTGTCAACGTGGGATACCCACTGGCACACTCGCAACACGAATTCGAGGCGACGCTGAAGGGTGATCCCGACTTCGGCCATATGTCGGGTAAAATGTTCTTTGTGTGGGACGGGAATCACCGACTTCTCGCCTGGTGGGAGTACATCAAGCAGAACCATGCCAAGCACATTGCTGGCATTACATGGTGGAGTGTGTCATCCTCAAGGTGAAGGCGGCAGACTCCTCCCTGCTCAAGAATGCCATGGCGGACCTCAACTCGTAAGATACTCATACCCTCCCTAGCACGTTCGAAATGCGGTGCCGCATTTCGGTTTCCATTCTGGTTTGTTTCCGTGCTTCCGTGTACTGAACTGGAGAGTGTGCCTTGCAGGGTCACTGAAATGCGTACGTGCATACCCACATGGCACACATGCTGTACAGGGTGAGGAAAACTGGTCTCACTGATCCGCAGATGTTTGCGGAAATGCTGGAGCCCGAGCTCATTCAGAAAGCCGTTGCAAAAACAGACCGGACATGGTATCGTCTCACTATGGATGGAATGGTGGAGGTGATATACGAAGTAAGTCGTCCTCCAATTTCCCTCTGCTCATCCTTCCCCAATTTTCAGTAATCTTTCCACATGAATCGAATGTAACGCTTCTGCATGTTTTTGTTGGCAGTCAAACATCAAGCTGGATTTGGCCCATGCCAAACGCTTCTTCATGGAAAGTGAGGGGCAGGTCAAAACGCTGCAGTCATTGACTGAGCACTTGAAGGAAGCCGGTGTCAAGTCCAGAACCAAATACAAGTCAAAGCTTGTGAAGCTGGTGGCAATTGCAGATCCGGCACTTGGAAAGGACTTCATCCCCGAGATTGCAAAACACTATTCTCGGGCCATGCAGCCGACCATGCAATTGGAGAAACTGCATCACCTCTCAACGGCATGTGTGGAGGCGAAAGAGAAGGTGAGGTTTCAATGCACTGAAGTTCCTTCCTAGCAATAGCCACTCTCTTCCAGCTCCTGACATTGGATCGGAAATGGCAGACACGGTGGCTGTCGATCTGGAATGCATCCGAGAGCATAAGGACAATGTGGTCTTTTCCACTGGAAGTTTCCGACCCTGCAGTGGATGTGTGGCTCAACCGTATGACTTGGTGGTTCCAGGTAATTCAAGGTACTTCCCCAGATTTGCTTTTCTGACATGAATTCCCTGAACTGCTACGTGACAATGGATTTGGGAATCGCAGGTAATGTCGAATGCGAAGGAGCAAGTCGTAATGCACACAAATTCGTTCGGCTTGTACGTCAAATGGGATGGAACACAGACATTGGAAGACTACGTGACACGTTTCAGATGTGCGTACAAGGACAACCTTTTCGCCAGAGAGCTACAGACAGCAAGAAGGAGCGTGGAGTTTACACATCAGGAGGGAGCTGGGAAAGCTGCAATGCGAATTGTTTACAGGTGAAGCACAGCTGCCCTTGTATGCGAAGCCTGGTTACGAGGTTTGTCTCGGAAATGCGGCACCGCATTCGCATTTTATGTTTTTGGTGGCACTCTGCCAGTAGGTTGGTCTCAACTTTTGCTCACGCATGCTGACTGCCTTGCAGGTATATGAAATACGTGCTCCTTCAGACAGGGGCCCTGGCTCAAGAGCCCCCGTTCTTCATGGCTTGGACCGTGGCGGGCCCAAGCTGTGTCTACACACCCGAGATGCAGAAACAATGGCATCCCGCGCATCTCGTTGGATGCCCGTGGTACCTGGACATGTCTGGCGGTATTGTTGACGAGTCTGAGAAAGATCTGCACGCCTTGGCAGAAGAGAAGAGAAAGGAAAGACGTGTCCCTGCTGGGCCAAAGTCGGCAAAGGAATCTGCTGCTCTGGAAGAATCCAGAAAGGCAGCTGAGATGGCACAAAAGACGGTGGATGCAGCTGTGCAGGCCCAACAGAAGGGGTCGAAGAAGAGGACTCGCCAGCAAGGAGCAGCTGTTGTGACACCCGCCAAAACGAAGAAGCAGAAACAGCCTGTTCAGGAAGAGGGTGAGGAAGAGGACTCCGATGGAGACTTTGCAACCAGCCCACCCCCCCAAACGCAGGCTGCCTCCCCTGTGCCCACCGTTGTCACGAGAGGCACGAGAACTGGCTCGGCAAAGAAGGCACTCTTCAACCTCCCAGGGGGGCACCCTTTCGAGCCGGTGGAAATGAAGAGGCCGAAAGTGGCTCCCGAAACTGTAGTCCAGTGTGTAAATGAGAGTTTTTTGGCGGCTTTGGATGGACGGGCAGCCAAGTTGGCATACCTGAAGACCATGGAGGGTCTGAAGGGCAGAGCACTGAAGAAGGCGACTGCCGAAGAGCCTTCCGACACCCCAGGATTTCAGAATATGGTCTCGTTCTTTGAGAGGGTGTGTGCAGACAAGGATTGTAGGAGGGGCGGAAATGCCACCGAGTGGTCTTGCGATATGATCATCTTGGATATTCCGGACGGAGAGCCTGTGGAAGGACTGCAAGCTTTGCCATCTTGGAACAGGTACTCGGAGGACTTTTGGAAGAAAGGATTCGGGCTTGCCCGCATGGTGTTGGACGACAGAGGCTGTGTGGTTGTCCTGGCGAGCAGAGGAAAAAACACTCAGACAGGAATTGCGAAGTGGACCCGCAAGAGCGCCGTCCCGATTCTGAAAAAGAAGTGGACGTGCATCAACACACTGGGCCTTTGGTCGGAAGGGAAGAAGGTGATTACGACACTGGCACTCGTCCATTCATTTGCTTGGGTGTTTTCAAATGCGGTGCCGCATTCGGTTTCTAATCGTTTTCCCCCTGTGTATGCAGACGAAGCAGTTCGATGCATACTGCTTTGTGAAGGAGAACTCCACCTTTGCTTTCCGGAAGGAGGGAGGAAAGGTTGACCCGAACTGCGACCCACTCGATTACGACGTTCTGTTCAACAACGTTCCCAAGGAACTTCTCCCTCATAGCCTCACTTCAACGGAACCCCTGCGGTACTCACGGACTCGGAGCCCTGCCTTCATTCAGACAATTATGGAGACATGCACAGACGTGGAGGGCACAGTGCTCGACCTCATCTGTGGGACAGGTATGCAGAATCTTGATCTATGCTGTTCTGCAAATTCTCGTTAGGATGTAGTTCGCAACATCTGAAGCGCCATGTGGTAATGTGTGGATGGCATTGTAACAGGTGCCTCAATGTGGGCTGGGCGGTTTTCCGACCGGCACCTCTTTGCCTACGAGGAGGATTCATCCGTGTGGGGATCCCATCTGGAGGGGCTGCAACGGAATGTGAAGGCTCCCGACAGAGCGGAAGTCTCCTCGGATTCGTCGGAGTCCGAGGAAGACACAGTGGACATTGATGCGGAGGAGAACCCGGAATACGAGTGAGTGCAAACATTGTAAGTTTGCAAAGCCTTCTGGGTCATTTATGTCAAACGAATTTCCCGACTGTGGTTCTCATTAGTCTCGTTGATGATTGTCATGTGCAGGATAGCAGGGTCCGGGTCGAAACATGTAGGGCCTACACTTCCTGCCAGGAAGAATGTCCCGTTCTTTGCGAGGGCCGATTTCATGACGAGCCCGGTGAGGGACTACTCCCTTCCTAGTTATGCAGCTAAACTCGCAAATACAGCGATTAGAAGAAGTGAGAATCCCAGTAAAGTAGAGCAGATTTTGGAGAGGGCTAGGGAGGACAGAAGGATAAGGAAAGAGTTGGCAGCAGCTCAGACAGGTAGACGGGTACGAAAGTACATATGTGATTCAGCGGATGAGAGCGACGCAGACAGGGAGGAAGACGACCCAACGGAGGTGAGATGGACAGTTCCGCAAGGGGAAGATGGGATTTTCGAAAGCCTGGCCAACGAGCAGTCCGCTGGAGATGAGAGAGGCACTGAGGGGGTGGAGGATGAGCAGGACAGTCTAGAACAGGATGAGGATTCGGATGATTTTCAAGATTAATAGAATTTTAATGAAGTCTCTGTAAATGTAAATTCTCTTCCAGAGTATATAAAGGAAATTCTGCCCGACATTCGTGACCCCTCTCCAGTGTGCATTCCAGCCACACAATCGCCCAAACCACGACGCTCCCAAAATCAGAAATGGGGCACCGCATTTCCAAAACAGGGGAACTCTAAGAACCTCTTTTGGAAATGCGGCACAGCATTTCCAAAACAGGGGAGGGACTAAATTTTCCATTTCAATGTTGGCATAGTAAAAAGTAATCTGAATTGGAAATGCGGTGCCGCATTTCCAAAATTTCCTTTGTCCACACGCCAGTTTTGGCCTCTCCCGCTCATCGCATGGATGCCACCACGCTTACAGAGGTCGAACAACGAGGTCGAACAAGGAGGTCGAGATGGCGGGATTGAAAATGCGGTGCCGCATTTCAGTATTGGGGATGGTCGTTGTTCGAACTGCAGGCCCATCAGCAAAAAATTGGCACCGCATTCCATTGTAAAAAAAAGTCGATGACGGACATGGAAATGCGGCGCCGCATTTCCAGAACGGACATCGCAATTTGTCCATTTGCAGACCCTCTCTCGGAAATGCGGTAACGCATTCCATCGCGCTGGTCGGAAATGTCACACTTTTCGAAGTGTTGTACGGAAATGCGGCACCGCATTCCCTTGTCCAAAAGGAAGTTTCCATTGCCAAGCTGGAAATGCGTCGCCGCATTTGCAATGCCAACCTCGTTTTCTGATCAATTTATAGACTCGTGTTGGTATTTCGTGTACCTGGACGGAAATGATGCACCGCATTTTCTTGTCCGACATGGAAATGCGGTGCCGCATTTCGATGTCCGACATGGAAATGCGGCACCGCATTTCGATCCCGACATGGAAATGCGGCACCGCATTTCGATCCCGACATGGAAATGCGGCGCCGCATTTCGATGTCCGACATGGAAATGCGGCACCCCATTTCGATATGGAAATGCGGCGCCGCATTTCGATGCCGACATGGTAATGCGGCGCCGCATTTCAATGTCCGACATGGCGTTACTCTGGTATATTGTTGACACATCACTCACATAACGGTTACTCTGCTATATTCATCCGGACAGACACATTGTAGAAATGAGACATCAAATTGTAAACAGTGGGCCAATTCCGACAGTTATTCAACACAATGAAACACAATCATACAGAAGTGAGGTACGATGGGTTTATTGATCGGACACGATGTCTCACATTTACCAACTGCAGACAAAACTAAGCCCTTCCTCCTTCTACATGGGCTTCACCAAGTCGACGGAACTTCGATACCCCTCAAAACAAGCTCATCACTGCTGCGGCACCTCGAGGTAAACTGCAATTCGGTCGTTCTGCTGCCCTTGCTGGAGCCGACGACAATGTCATGTCCATCAATGATACCACCATCATACATTGACAAGGTCACTGTGGGCCTCATGTGCCCGTGCGATTCGTCTTCGCAACGCAGCCGAATGTCTCCATACACTGGAAGAGCGGAGTGATCTGCACGTATATAGTTTTCCCCGGTGCCGTCCTCCCTGGTCCACTGGCAGCAGTTCCAGCGCCAAAGCGAGGCCGTGCGTGATCTGTCCGGCATCCCTTTCCAGCTTGGTATATGGAGGTCAACAATTTTCAGGACCCACGGACCGCATTGACCCTCGCCCTCACCTCGCTCAAAGCGGTAATAGCCCTCCAGATACTCCATTGCGCGCAAAGACTCTTGCTTGATTCCAGCAGCGTCTGTGAAAACAGAGAGCCAGACAATGATGTCTCCTGATTCTGGTTTGAACATAGCATAATCGTGGCCATGATAAGGGCAGTCGGCTGGATTTCGGCGGCACGGCATCCTTGAAAAAGAGTAGCGGAGTACGCTCAATGATAGCAGCTCCCGGATGGAGGAGGAGCAGCGCGGTGGCTGGAAAAAGTTCAAGCTAACGCTGCAATTCCTCACAAACACTCCAGGGCACATTTAAATTTCCCCCTACAGGATCCTGGACCGATGAAGATTGGCTGCTGCATGAATGTAGCCGTTTTTGTTTCCTACCCTGCCATGCAAACTATGGGCAGTCACTGCCAGGTGGGCCGATAGCCACTGGACACGACGAAGTCCATCCCCTCTTCGATGTAAATGCGGCGCCGAATTTCCATCCGGGGGGATGGACTTCGGTGGCAGATCTCAAACTATAACTTGTTGATGAGAAAGATGTATGGCTTCATCCACCGCTGCCGTGATGAACACGTTCCACCTCCGTCGGTGGGTACGTGTGACCCAGATGCTCCATTATTGGAGGCCGGACTGCTCTTCCGCTTCGTATCATTTCCAAAATCTAAGGGCTTCGTAGCTGTCCGCAAGGTCATCGGCATCCAAGTCGTCCTCAGGTCCTCCTTTGCAAGCATGCCGTGCTTCCGGAACCGGGACGACTGCCCCTTTGGAGGCATCGATTATGCAATGTATTCGGCCACATCGGGAGACATTGTTATCTGGTACACAGATTACACAGAAGATACTGGTTCGATTGTGGAAACATTGGTGGCTTTTGAGTATATCGTAGGCCACTACGCCTTCGAGCGGGGTGACGATCTTGGTCTGAGGAGTCCGTGGCTCCTGCGCATCCTCGATTCCGATTTTCCCTGTTACGACGGTCACCCATGCAGAAGAAGGCGCACTGCTATGCTGTTGCGGTGGAACTGCTGCCACTGGACGTGGGTGGACTCCATCGGAGAGACCTATTCTCCTCGAGGAGTGCGCTCCTCTTCTCCATTGTATGGGGACATTCGCATTGGTGTGGACGACGAAAACGTGAAGATTTCCATATTCGATGGTGGTATGATTGAAGGGCAGGACATTGTGGTGAACATCACTAGGGGCGGTACAACGGCTGCAATCGACTTTACATGGAGGAGCCCCATGACTCATGAGCTAGTTCTGAGAGCAGTCGAAGTCCCATTGACAACGTGACTTGTATTCAGTAGGCACAGGGCTCAAGATTTGATGGCACAATCAGCACAGTAGACGTGCTTCAAATGCAATTCATGTGGATCAATAAAAACCTCATTGTGCCCTCTTTTTATTCTATTCTGTGTCCATCGTTCCGAGAATGCGTCATTGCTCATTTCGTTTGGGATTGGGAGTGTGGGTGAATTTTGCAAATGGCTGGTAGGCTGAAATGGGCCCCCATTGTACAGAGCAGTACCACCCTACCATTCGCGAAACATTGCCTTTCAATATATAATTCTAAATAACATTGCCGAACCTCCTTCATCGGGAGGTCCTTCTCCCCCTATGACCGTGGCACCCTAAACCCTATTCCCGCGGACACTCATTTCCGGAAAATAGTGCTGCTCATGTTTTTTTCCACACTTACGACTCTGCTCATGGCTCATGCCGCTCATGGCTCATGGCTCATGAAATAGCAGCCCCCAAATAGGCCACAATACCCGTGTATCTCCACACAATGTATGCTTTCCTCGGATCCATTTATAGACATAACCAAAATAAAAAAAACATGCCTATGCCATTCACGGCCAAAAACCACATTCTCATGTATTGCGGCACCGAAATGCACCTGGAGCCATGGCGGTGCGGCACCACCAAGTGTATAATTCCTCACAAAAAAAAGGGTGCAAGAAGATGAATGTAATATAATTGCCACTTTCTTCTTCCCGAATGTGGAATGTCAAGCAATCCGATTTGTATCCTGCCGTAGGGCCTTGTGCAGCTCGTTGAAACTCAGTGTTGGAGCATGGATGAAGACGTCCACTGCGGATATGCAACTCATGTGCTTCAGAAAAATGTAATAAAGGTGTTTGCAGGGGACGTATGCTGCATTCTTCGATTCCATAACAAGGAAGTCCTCACAGTTGCAAGCTGGGTACTGAGAAACCGTGATTGCATACACGACACTGCGCGTAGTAGACCCGGCTGTTGACAACTGAAATATGCGCCCCATCCCGGGGTGAGGAACATCCCTGCAACCTTGCACTATGCAGGGCATTGCAAGAGCGTTGGCCATCCTGGTGTCGTTCGCCTTTGTTGGTGGCCGCCGTCTTTTCAGTTTCCCCCACCGATGGGTGGGCCAAGCTGCGGGGTCACCCACCGGTATGCGGGGCGAAGAGCTTCTCGTGGGGGGAGGAGGATGACGACTGGGAATTGGATTTTGTGGAACGTCTGTCCTCTCCACCAGTCGAAACCCTGAACTTCCTAGAGCGTCTGCCTCCTCCAGGGTAAGATCTGTACCAGTTGCCACAGGCCAGACTGCTGGTGGTTCAGGCATGCCTTGTACACCATACTTGGGCTTGCCGAAAACTCCTTCTGTGTGGCCTCCACAAACTTTGCACACACAAATCTCCCTGTGAAGCAAAGGGCAGGCACACCGCCCTGCGGGCTCCTCCGAATCATCTCATTGCATCTCTGGTTGGTGTCGACACGAACAACACAACATTTGCCACGAAATGACGGACGGGTCCGTGCGATTCTCCACTGCGAGGCCGACACATCTCGCTCCATGATTGGAATGTTGTATTGGGTAACGATAATAGGAGTAGCATGCTCATCCTCGGCATGTTGTCCGGAGTCTGACAGCAATTCCATGGATGCTGCAGGAGAGGGGGTACGAGTCATGCTGGGAGGAGGCGTGTGACGCAACATCGTTGCGCCCCGAGGTTGAGTGCGGATGTTCATATCTGATCTCCATGAATCACCGTCGCCTCCGGGCATGTCCTCAATTCTTCTCTTCACCGGCCGGCTGCGGACATTGCCCTCCAGGCAGTTCCCCCGACTGTGTAACGGCGTTGACCTTATTATTTCCCGCAATGCAGCAGTCCATTTTTTGGGATCGGTCAAACCATGCGCCGCCCTCATCAGCATCTCCTGCCTGTCCGGCCCGATACCCCATTGCTTTCCTCCCAGAAACTGGTAGTAACGAGATTGTTGCATGATGGCCCTCACAATATCTTCTGTTGTTGCTGTCAACATGTCAACGAGATGTGCCGCAGAGGAAGCACGCCAGGAAGAGTGCACCGATTCGGCCATGTTCGTCATCGGCATATCTGTGTCATCCTCCAAGCTCATCTCATGTTGAAGGAAATTAGAAATGTCACTTATTGTGGAGAATGTCCAAGCACAAAACAGAACAATTGTCAAGTACAGAAATGTGTTACCTGTCTCATGTAGTCTCCAAACTGGCGGAATCTATAGTGCCACCACACAAGCCACGTTTGTAGTTCTGGCTGATCTTTCACATCCACTGCCCCTGGAGACACCCACCAGGCGCGTATGGTTGCAAACTCGGTCTCCACTGGAATTCGCATTTTTCCACGCAAGGCACATACTGATATGATCCTGCCGGTGGCGTGACGCCACGAACATTTTTGTGTTTTGCGTCAAACTCTGCATGAAGTGGAATCCGCAAGATCTCTCCTTACCTTCCATTGGAGTCTTTGGGTCGTCCCCATATACCCTCCTCACTGCAGCCCAGTTCGCCTGGGCATTGTCAGCCATGAAGCCCCTAAAATCGGGAGGGGGCAACTTCGCTCTCGCCATTTGCTCATTAATTCCGCGCCACATATGCAACTCCAAATCTGTGTCTTCTCCTTTCATTTCGCAGATAGCAATGGTCATCAACTTTCTGCAATGTGGGTCGTATACATGTGCCCCCATTGTCACCCAATCGTGGTTGGTAATTCGCCTGATTGGTCGAACATGACCCAACAATTTGAGAGGTCTCCACTGGTCATCCGCTTCACCAAATCGACACCGCTCCCCGGTCCGCACGTTGACATCTTAAATATGAAGCACCTGTCCGTCTCTGAGCCTTGACCAGGAAAGAAGCTGCCCTGGATGAAGTCGTAGCCGCATGTGCGCTTCACTTCCAAGATGGAGTGCACGTCTGATCCTCTTCCGATTCGTTTCTTGCAGCCGACAATGTGGTTCCTGACATTGGGGCTGCACACATGGGAGACAGCTTCTAGCAGCTCCTTCATGTCCCCCTCGCCCAGCTTCTCTCTTGTGCTTCCGTCCTCCGACATTATTCTGCCAATTGCAATTCTATGTGCGGATGCGAGTTGTATCTGCTTTGGTTTTGCTGATCCCGGCCTGAACCTCACCTCCTCCTTGATAATATCGTGTGCTTGTTGAAAAACGACTCTGCAATTGCCTCTGGCGACGGGGTGGTCATGCTTTCCGATGTGAATGCATGCTCTGGTGCACGTTGGGCCAACGGTCCCGACGTAATACTGCTTGGCGTTGCACACTGCCATACACGTAGGGGCTGCGTTGCAATGGGCACACTTGAACGTCCCTGCAGGAACTCTACCTTGAGGCCAAAATGGGGTCGACGAATCGCCAATCCAATCAGTCTCATTCTGGGTGCCTTTGCTCGTGTAATGGTAACATGTGCTCGAAAAACATTTAAGATGCCCAGCACACAATACATATCTCACTCGAACTCCATTACCCAGGTTGGACGATGAAGTTTTGGTGACACACCAAGGGTGGCCGTCATGTTTCCTGTTCATTCATGCCATCATGCCGTCTGGGCCTGCGCCTGCCGGCACTGGAGGGAACTCGTAGATAGCATTCCCATCCACAACTTCAGACAAAGTTTCCACATAATGGATTGGAGTTTTGTCGTAATCAAGCCTAAGAAGGTCACTGGAGCGGGAACCCGTTGTCTTCATCCTCCGCAATATGTCGATTACTGAGCGGACGGAAGTTGAGTCGGAGGGTGTGTGCTCATTGTTTGCCGACTTCTGAATATTCCTAGTGACAGACGACTTCGAAACATACGATGGAAGGACCATACAGTCTTCATCGTCACTGGATAAGTCGTGGACGACTGTTTCCCTGTTTTCCTGGATTTCCCTTTTCACATGTTTGGGCTTCTCTGCTTGTGAAGAGGTGCCCACATCCTTCATGGCAGACTTCACATCTTGCACGCCAGACCCTCTTGTGGAAGGAGGATCAACCAAGTTCCAGCCTGGGAACTTTTTAGGCACGATTTCACCAATTGCACTGTACCGGATGGATTCAGAAGCTGGGAGCCGCCACTCTCCCTTTCCGAAATCTGCATGCAGAATGACGACACTTTCCATAAAATTTCCATAAGCATCCTTCATCTCCTCTTCCAAAAACACCGTTCCAGGGCGGAGCCCGAACTTCACACACAAGTACTGCTCAGTGACAATCACAAATCCTTGGTCGCAGGGTATTTTAGCTTTCAGAGAATCAGGATGGAAGTACACGTTTACCCAAACACGGGAGTCCATGTTGAAGACGACAACTCTCGGTACGCTCCGCAGCGAAGTCCTGCAATGAGAAGAGTGTGTCCTACATAATACCACAATCATTTTCTGGAGGATTATGTATCCAACAGGATGGGTGATTAGTGCACCCATTTTAGCGATGCAGCTCAGGCAAGGCAATATTTTCCCGATAATTAGATTAAAGATTCTATAGTGATTTTGTACATGCTATGGATTAGAGTGTAAGATTACAATTGGTTCCTCTGGAATTTGACCGGGGATATATACTATTATTCTTCCATATATGTAGTGTTAATTGACATAAAATACATTTTTAGGGGTTGGTGTGCCAAAGCTGTGTCACCTCTTCCAATTTTCAAATGAATAGGTATGTAATGTTTCAATCTTCAGAATTCATTCCTAGTGATTTTACGCTTCATCCAAGTGTTAGCAAGGGTACCGATTTTACATCCGCAGATAGAGGGGTTATTGTACCAACCAATCAAAGCCTGTTTTTCTACCCTGTCAGTAAATGTGTTAGGTCGAAAACTAAACAAGGGTCACTGATTACCCTATGTATCTAGTGTGCTCTGATCCAATGGAAGAGAGCCACATCATCGATATGCTTCAAACAGCCCGTTATGAGAAACTATTGAGCAACAGATGGTCACTAGTTCATGGATGAAGCTTTCCATTTGGAGCTGTGATATGATGTTTTCATCCCCGCAGCAGGTAGGTAGATAGGTAGTTAAAATCTTGTAGGTCGTGGAATACCACATATAGCACCCCTCCTCAAATCCAAGAGAAACATGCCACATCAGCGAGTATGCTCTAAAACCTGGTTATGAACTAGGTAATCGGCGAGAGGCCACCGGTTACCGCATGTAGCTGAGGCACGGTAGTGGCCTCAAGCCGGTTACCGGACATAACCGGGTTTTCGAAACATCGAGAGTGACAGTCATCCATGTTACCTAGTCCTTTACATCCATGCGCAGCCCATGTTATCCATTCCACCATCCAATGGGATGGTGGCTTGCTACCTTGTAGGTAGGTAGGTAGGTAATCAGTACCAAATCTTTTCAGGGTAGCAGGTTACCGCCTGTAACCCGCGTCCAGTGAGCCAGTAGTTAGTAGACACGTACTCGAGATGCTTCGAAGACTCAGACGAGGTCATGGAAGTTCCGAGGTCGTCCTGGAGATCAGGCAAGTCCTCAATGGACGTCAGTGGAGGACCGGTTATGAGGGATTCCTCCCTTCTACCAAAAAAATCAAAACTCGAACAAGTCAGCTTTTCCGTGGAAATGCTGTGGCATGCCGCGTGGCATAAGCTGCACGCAGACGAGGCCGCGTGCTATAGGGGTGATGGCAGCCTTGCAACACCTTCGAGCACGCACACGGCAGTCCTGTGCGTGCTTGGATGCAGCAGTGGAGCAGGCAGGATGGTGGAGCTCAATGAGCTCTCTTGCCAGAGATTGAAGCTTGAGGAAAACAAAAGGATCTGGCTAAGTAGCTGGAGTCGTGGAGAGAAGAGAATTGTGGGCGTGAAGGAGGGAGGGGCGATTTGGGGAGGTATGGGGGCGTGGGTGAGGGTGGAGCATTGGGTGTGAGACCGGGTGCACGCGTTGGTGTGGCCGCTGGTGCGGTCGCGCATATACTTGAAGTTAAGAGCGCCAAGGCAATCGTGCCAGTCTCTTACTGTGGGCTACACCATTGATCTTACACTCGAATGACTTGGCAATCCTTCGTAGGAACAGTTGTAAACAGGAAATTGACAGGAAGTAATGAGACATTTGTGGTGGCAATTAGGCTTACTACAATCATACATTACTTACTGCATCCTCTCCAGATGTCGCCTTGTTTGCGAAGATTGTTTTGCTTGTTTGGGGAGGAAAGACTTAGCGGTCGAGGGAGGGGGAGTCTTATGAGTGAGAAACTGATGACGAGGTTGATCCGACCGCTAAGCCATAGAATGGCAACTCAATCTGAATCATGTTTTTGAGGTAGGCCGACCCATTGATCTCTGGCGAAGGTGGAGATTATGAATGTGTCGTGTATGTAAGGATTGCAACGACTCTGCTCCACTGCCTTCATGTTTAGTCGGTTGATGAGTGGAATGGAAACCGAGCTGTAGGAGGCCATTAAAGAACGGGGAATCAATGATATAAGGCGGCCTTGGTAATTCCTGCAGTTGAAAGTGCTGTCTATTGAAGTGCTGCCACCTGACATTGGTTGCATGGAATGCAGCCTTACCTGTGGGCTACGGGGCTCTGATCGGTGTGGCTGCGACTGCGGGAGCATTGGGATTGATGAAGGTATTCCGTGCGTGGTATCCAGTGCAGCAGCGATCCATAGTTTCGAGGTTCACTGGTGTATTCCGCTCTAGAAGAGTGAGTTCTGTCCTGTCCTCTTCAAGCTCGATAGATTGTGAATGTGATCACACTGCGTGGACGTGTAGCCGCGGGTGTGGGTATGCCTTGAGCTGAAGGACATTCTCTAAAGAGACAACAATGTGTATATCGGATCTCATAGACAAAGACAACTAACTAACGTCAGCTTCTATTTTGGCAATGAGATGGAAGCTCCACATGGCCTACTTTCAGTTGGGGGGGAACACATGCCGCCAGGGTGATGATCTTTGATGTCCCCACGCATGGCCGGCATGTCACCCCGCACGTACCATCTTCACGGCTCTGCTTCTCAGCTTCACGCGAATTGGCACTCATCAGCGCGACCACGTGGCTTGGTCGTCGAGGCTGGGATGCGTATGTAAAGTGGCCGAGCAGCACCGATTTGTCTAACCAAGCTTGTGGTGAAAGGCTGTCTCAGGAACGACGATTTGTGCATATTGAGTTTCAGGTATGTCATCGCAGGTCTAATGGCTTTGTTGTGCATGTGGAATGCAACGTATGTTCATTGGGAAACTGCAGTGCCTTCACAACTAGGAATGGAAGGCGAGGTTTTCCAGTGTTTTCGAGGTTTTCAGGTGGATCTTTGATAGAGGAGGAAGGGGTATGTTAGTTTAAGGGGGCAGCAACACCCTAGTTGGATGGCAGGCTAATGGATGGTCGCTGAGTGCAGTGGCTGTGCAGTGGTTGTGAGTGAAGATGGCGGACATTCCACGTTTCGAGTTGAACACGGGGGCCGCCATCCCCGCCGTGGGGCTGGGCACCTGGCAGGCTGAACCAGGGAAGGTTGGCGAAGCTGTGAAAACCGCGATTAAGGTATGTTTAGATGTCTTGTCTTTGCGTTTCCGCTGTAGGCAGGCTACATTTCGACCTAAATCATAGCGATTATGATAGATGTTGGAGATTCTCGCCTTATGTATGGGAATGTGTACATCTCTATGCGATGCCTTCAGTATTGTTATATCTTGGAGGTCTAAGCGACGTTCTGATAGTTATTCTCTTGTTGAGGCTAGCTACTTGAGCAAAAGTTTGCTGTTCCTCCAATATTAGTACGTTGGATTTGATTCTGTGATCTAAGTGTGATGTCTGACACTGGTAGATTGCATCTGCAAGCTCTTTATAAGATCTAATGGTTGCCTTGTGCAATGACTGTGATAGTTGGGATACCGCCACATTGATTGTGCGAAGGCTTATTCCAATCAGAAAGAGGTGAGATTGATTACTTCTTCTTGAGTAATGGATTTTTTTCCTCTCTGGGTGCCACTCATATTTCATTTTCCGGGGGTTGCTATTTCATGAGCCATGAGCCATGAGCAGAGTCGTAAGTGTGGAAAAAAACATGAGCAGCACTATTTTCCGGAAATGAGTGTCCGCGGGAATAGGGTTTAGGGTGCCACGGTCATAGGGGGAGAAGGACCTCCCGATGAAGGAGGTTCGGCAATGTTATTTAGAATTATATATTGAAAGGCAATGTTTCGCGAATGGTAGGGTGGTACTGCTCTGTACAATGGGGGCCCATTTCAGCCTACCAGCCACTTGCAAAATCCACCCACACTCCCAATCCCAAACGAAATGAGCAATGACGCATTCTCGGAACGATGGACACAGAATAGAATAAAAAGAGGGCACAATGAGGTTTTTATTGATCCACATGAATTGCATTTGAAGCACGTCTACTGTGCTGATTGTGCCATCAAATCTTGAGCCCTGTGCCTACTGAATACAAGTCACGTTGTCAATGGGACTTCGACTGCTCTCAGAACTAGCTCATGAGTCATGGGGCTCCTCCATGTAAAGTCGATTGCAGCCGTTGTACCGCCCCTAGTGATGTTCACCACAATGTCCTGCCCTTCAATCATACCACCATCGAATATGGAAATCTTCACGTTTTCGTCGTCCACACCAATGCGAATGTCCCCATACAATGGAGAAGAGGAGCGCACTCCTTCAGGAGAATAGGTCTCTCCGATGGAGTCCACCCACGTCCAGTGGCAGCAGTTCCACCGCAACAGCATAGCAGTGCGCCTTCTTCTGCATGGGTGACTGTCGTAGCTGGGAAAATCGGAATCGAGGATGCGCAGGAGCCACGGACTCCTCAGACCAAGATCGTCACCCCGCTCGAAGGCGTAGTGGCCTACGATATACTCAAAAGCCACCAATGTTTCCACAATCGAACCAGTATCTTCTGTGTAATCTGTGTACCAGATAACAATGTCTCCCGATGTGGCCGAATACATTGCATAATCGATGCCTCCAAATGGGCAGTCGTCCCGGTTCCGGAAGCACGACATCCTTGCAAAGGAGGACCTGAGGACGACTTGGATGCCGATGACCTTGCGGACAGCTACGAAGCCCTTAGATTTTGGAAATGATGCGAAGCGGAAGAGCAGTCCGGCCTCCAATAATGGAGCATCTGGGTCACACGTACCCACCGACGGAGGTGGAACGTGTTCATCACGCCAGCGGTGGATGAACCCATACATCTTTCTCATCAACAAGTTATAGCTTGAGATCTGCCACTGAAGTCCATCCCCCCGGATGGAAATTCGGCGCCGCATTTACATCGAAGAGGGGATGGACTTCGTCGTGTCCAGTGGCTATCGGCCCACCTGGCAGTGATTGCCCATAGTTTGCATGGCAGGGTAGGAAACTGAAACGGCTACATTCATGCAGCAGCCAATCTTCATCGGTCCAGGATCCTGTAGGGGGGAAATTTAAATGTGCCCTGGAGTGTTTGTGAGGAATTGCAGCGTTAGCTTGAACTTTTTCCAGCCACCGCGGTGCTCCTCCTCCATCCGGGAGCTGCTGTCATTGAGCGTACTCCGCTACTCTTTTTCAAGGATGTCGTGCCGCCGAAATCCAGCCGACTGCCCTTATCATGGCCACGATTATGCTATGTTCAAACCAGAATCAGGAGACATCATTGTCTGGCTCTCTGTTTTCACAGACGCTGCTGGAATCAAGCAAGAGTCTTTGCGCGCAATGGAGTATCTGGAGGGCTATTACCGCTTTGAGCGAGGTGAGGGCGAGGGTCAATGCGGTTCGTGGGTCCTGAAAATTGTTGACCTCGATATACCAAGCTGGAAAGGGATGCCGGATAGATCACGCACGGCCTCGCTTTGGCGCTGGAACTGCTGCCAGTGGACCTGGGAGGACGGCACCAGGGAAAACTATATACGTGCAGATCACTCCGCTCTTCCAGTGTATGGAGACATTCGGCTGCGTTGCGAAGACGAATCGCACGGGCACATGAGGCCCACAGTGACCTTGTCAATGTATGATGGTGGTATCATTGATGGACATGACATTGTCGTCGGCTCCAGCAAGGGCAGCAGAACGACCGAATTGCAGTTTACCTCGAGGTGCCGCAGCAGTGATGAGCTTATTTTGAGGGGTATCGAAGTTCCGTCGACTTGGTGAAGCCCATGTAGAAGGAGGAAGGGCTTAGTTTTGTTTGCAGTTGGTAAATGTGAGACATCGTGTCCGATCAATAAACCCATCGTACCTCACTTCTGTATGATTGTGTTTCATTCTGTTGAATAACTCTCGGAATTGGCCCACTGTTTACAATTTGATGTCTCATTTCTACAATGTGTCTGTCCGGATGAATATAGCAGAGTAACCGGTATGTGAGTCATGTGTCAAGAATATACCAGAGTAACGTCATGTCGGACATTGAAATGCGGCGACGCATTTCCATGTCGGCATCGAAATGCGGCACCGCATTTCCATGTCGGACATCAAAATGCGGTGCATCATTTCCGTCCAGGTACACGAAATACCAACACGGATCTATAAACTGGACAGACAACGAGGTTGGCATTGCAAATGCGGCGACGCATTTCCAGCTTGGCAATGGAAACTTCTTTTTGGACAAGGGAATGCGGTGCCGCATTTCCGTACAACACTTCGAAAAGTGTGACATTTCCGACCAGCGCGATGGAATGCGTTACCGCATTTCCGAGAGAGGGTCTGCAAATGGACAAATTGCGATGTCCGTTCTGGAAATGCGGCGCCGCATTTCCATGTCCGTCATCGACTTTTTTTTTACAATGGAATGCGGTGCCAATTTTTGCTGATGGGCCTGCAGTTCGAACAACGACCATCCCCAATACTGAAATGCGGCACCGCATTTTCAATTCTGCCATCTCGACCTCCTTGTTCGACCTCCTTGTTCGACCTCTGTAAGCGTGGCGGCATCCATGCAATGAGCGGGAGAGGCCAAAACTGGCGTGTGGACAAAGGAAATTTTGGAAATGCGGCACCGCATTTCCAATCGGCCGATTACTTTTTACTATGCCAACATTGAAATGGAAAATTTAGTCCCTCCCCTGTTTTGGAAATGCGGTGCCGCATTTCCAAAAGAGGTTCTTAGAATTGCCAAAATTTTGGAAATGCGGTGCCCCATTTCTGATTTTGGGAGCGTCGTGGTTTGGGCGATTGTGTGGCTGGAATGCACACTGCAGAGGGTCACGAATGTCTGGCAGAATTTCCTTTATATACTCTGGAAGAGAATTTACATTTACAGAGACTTCATTAAAATTCTATTAATCTTGAAAATCATCCGAATCCTCATCCTGTTCTAGACTATCCTGCTCCGCCTCCACCCCCTCAGTGCCTTTCTCATCTCCAGCGGACTGCTCGTTGGCCAGGCTTTCGAAAAATCCCATCTTCCCCTTGCGGAACTGTCCATCTCACCTCCGTTGGGTCGTCTTCCTCCCTGTCTGCGTCGCTCTCATCCGCTGAGTCACATATGTACTTTCGTACCCGTCTACCTGTCTGAGCTGCTGCCAACTCTTTCCTTATCCTTCTGTCCTCCCTAGCCCTCTCCAAAATCTGCTCTACTTTACTGGGATTCTCACTTCTTCTAATCGCTGTATTTGCGAGTTTAGCTGCATAACTAGGAAGGGAGTAGTCCCTCACCGGGCTCGTCATGAAGTCGGCCCTCGCAAAGAACGGGACATTCTTCCTGGCAGGAAGTGTAGGCCCTACATGTTTCGACCCGGACCCTGCAATCCTGCACATGACAATCATCAACGAGACTAATGAGAACCACAGTCGGGAAATTCGTTTGACATAAATGACCCAGAAGGCTTTGCAAACTTACAATGTTTGCACTCACTCGTATTCCGGGTTCTCTCCGCATCAATGTCCACTGTGTCTTCCTCGGACTCCGACGAATCCGAGGAGACTTCCGCTCTGTCGGGAGCCTTAACATTCCGTTGCAGCCCTTCCAGATGGGATCCCCACACGGATGAATCCTCCTCGTAGGCAAAGAGGTGCCGGTCGAAAAAACCGCCCAGCCCACATTGAGGCACCTGTTACAATGCCATCCACACATTACCACATGGCGCTTCAGATGTTGCAAACTACATCCTAACGAGAATTTGCAGAACATCATAGATCAAGATTCTGTATACCTGTCCCACAGATGAGGTCCAGCACTGTGCCCTCCACATCTGTGCATGTCTCCATAATTGTCTGAATGAAGGCAGGGCTCCGAGTCCGTGAGTACCGCAGGGGTTCCGTTGAAGTGAGGCTATGAGGGAGAAGTTCCTTGGGAACGTTGTTGAACAGAATGTCGTAATCGAGTGGGTCGCAGTTCGGGTCAACCTTTCCTCCCTCCTTCCGAAAAGCAAAGGTGGAGTTCTCCTTCACAAAGCAGTATGCATCGAACTGCTTCGTCTGCATACACAGGGGGAAAACGATTAGAAACCGAATGCGGCACCGCATTTGAAAACACCCAAGCAAATGAATGGACGAGTGCCAGTGTCGTAATCACCTTCTTCCCTTCCGACCAAAGGCCCAGTGTGTTGATGCACGTCCACTTCTTTTTCAGAATCGCGGGTCCACTTCGCAATTCCAGTCTGAGTGTTTTTTCCTCTGCTCGCCAGGACAACCACGCAGCCTCTGTCGTCCAACACCATGCGGGCAAGCCCGAATCCTTTCTTCCAAAAGTCCTCCGAGTACCTGTTCCAAGATGGCAAAGCTTGCAGTCCTTCCACAGGCTCTCCGTCCGGAATATCCAAGATGATCATATCGCAAGACCACTCGGTGGCATTTCCGCCCCTCCTACAATCCTTGTCTGCACACACCCTCTCAAAGAACGAGACCATATTCTGAAATCCTGGGGTGTCGGAAGGCTCTTCGGCAGTCGCCTTCTTCAGTGCTCTGCCCTTCAGACCCTCCATGGTCTTCATGTATGCCAACTTGGCTGCCCGTCCATCCAAAGCCGCCAAGAAACTCTCATTTACACACTGGACTACTGTTTCGGGAGCCACTTTCGGCCTCTTCATTTCCACCGGCTCGAAAGGGTGCCCCCCTGGGAGGTTGAAGAGTGCCTTCTTTGCCGAGCCAGTTCTCGTGCCTCTCGTGACAACGGTGGGCACAGGGGAGGCAGCCTGCGTTTGGGGGGGTGGGCTGGTTGCAAAGTCTCCATCGGAGTCCTCTTCCTCACCCTCTTCCTGAACAGGCTGTTTCTGCTTCTTCGTTTTGGCGGGTGTCACAACAGCTGCTCCTTGCTGGCGAGTCCTCTTCTTCGACCCCTTCTGTTGGGCCTGCACAGCTGCATCCACCGTCTTTTGTGCCATCTCAGCTGCCTTTCTGGATTCTTCCAGAGCAGCAGATTCCTTTGCCGACTTTGGCCCAGCAGGGACACGTCTTTCCTTTCTCTTCTCTTCTGCCAAGGCATGCAGATCTTTCTCAGACTCGTCAACAATACCGCCAGACATGTCCAGGTACCACGGGCATCCAACGAGATGCGCGGGATGCCATTGTTTCTGCATCTCGGGTGTGTAGACACAACTTGGGCCCGCCACGGTCCAAGCCATGAAGAACGGGGGCTCTTGAGCCAGGGCCCCTGTCTGCAGGAGCACGTATTTCATATACCTGCAAGGCAGTCAGCATGCGTGAGCAAAAGTTGAGACCAACCTACTCGCAGAGTGCCACCAAAACATAAAATGCGAATGCGGTGCCGCATTTCCGAGACAAACCTCGTAACCAGGCTTCGCATACAAGGGCAGCTGTGCTTCACCTGTAAACAATTCGCATTGCAGCTTTCCCCGCTCCCTCCTGATGTGTAAACTCCACGCTCCTTCTTGCTGTCTGTAGCTCTCTGGCGAAAAGGTTGTCCTTGTACGCACATCTGAAACGTGTCACGTAGTCTTCCAATGTCTGTGTTCCATCCCATTTGACGTACAAGCCGAACGAATTTGTGTGCATTACGACTTGCTCCTTTGCATTCGACATTACCTGCGATTCCCAAATCCATTGTCACGTAGCAGTTCAGGGAATTCATGTCAGAAAAGCAAATCTGGGGAAGTACCTTGAATTACCTGGAACCACCAAGTCATACGGTTGAGCCACACATCCACTGCAGGGTCGGAAACTTCCAGTGGAAAAGACCGTGTCTGCCATTTCCGATCCAATGTCAGGAGCTGGAAGAAAGTGGCTATTGCTAGGAAGGAACTTCAGTGCATTGAAACCTCACCTTCTCTTTCGCCTCCACACATGCCGTTGAGAGGTGATGCAGTTTCTCCAATTGCATGGTCGGCTGCATGGCCCGAGAATAGTGTTTTGCAATCTCGGGGATGAAGTCCTTTCCAAGTGCCGGATCTGCAATTGCCACCAGCTTCACAAGCTTTGACTTGTATTTGGTTCTTGACTTGACACCGGCTTCCTTCAAGTGCTCAGTCAATGACTGCAACGTTTTGACCTGCCCCTCACTTTCCATGAAGAAGCGTTTGGCATGGGCCAAATCCAGCTTGATGTTTGACTGCCAACAAAAACATGCAGAAGCGTTACATTCGATTCATGTGGAAACATTACTGAAAATTGGGGAAGGATGAGCAGAGGGAAATTGGAGGACGACTTACTTCGTATATCACCTCCACCATTCCATCCATAGTGAGACGATACCATGTCCGGTCTGTTTTTGCAACGGCTTTCTGAATGAGCTCGGGCTCCAGCATTTCCGCAAACATCTGCGGATCAGTGAGACCAGTTTTCCTCACCCTGTACAGCATATGTGCCATGTGGGTATGCACGTACGCATTCTCAGTGACATTGCAAGGCACACTCTCCAGTTCAGTACACGGAAGCACGGAAACAAACCAGAATGGAAACCGAAATGCGGCACCGCATTTCGAACGTGCTAGGGAGGGTATGAGTATCTTACGAGGTGAGGTCCGCCATGGCATTCTTGAGCAGGGAGGAGTCTGCCGCCTTCACCTTCAGGATGACACACTCCACCATGTAATGCCAGCCAATGTGCTTGGCATGGTTCTGCTTGATGTACTCCCACCACGCGAGAAGTCGGTGATTCCCGTCCCACACAAAGAACATTTTACCCGACATATGGCCGAAGTCTGGATCACCCTTCAGCGTCGCCTCGAATTCGTCGTTGCGAGTGTGCCAGTGGGTATCCCACGTTGACAATTCATCGGCAGTGGGTCCACGAGTTTCGCCGTCCTCATTCTCAATGGAAACGTAAAACACTGCCGATCCCAGACGGTACCCTTCTCGAAATGCGAACTTGAGCTTATCCACATCTCCGGGAAGGGCCTGCCTGACGATGGGAAGGGAGACCATGCAACAGAGTGGGATTCGAAGAGTCCGCTGGAATACCCTGCTGCCCAGAACTCTGCCAATGCTACTGTGTGTCTCCTCCAACATTTTATCCGCTGCACTTTTGAAATCCTCCGGAGACATGTCTGTAGGTGCCGGTAGTGGCTGAGCAGCTGGAGCATCCTCAACTGGAGCTGCACTCTGGGGCCTGTCTGCGGGCAATTCTGCCATTGCAGAGGCCTCCTCCGGACCTGCTTGCTCATTGGTGGTGAGGTCTTGCTGCGAACGTTGAGCGGCAGCACCCTCCTCCGGTACCAAATCGAGATCAACGGTCGATCCCATTGCCTTCGCTGCAGCAGAGTCGGCCCCAACATCTGCAGGTGGGAAATCCTCCAGGAACTGAGCTTCAGCTCGTGGAAGCGGTTTTGCGGGAGATTGTTCGCCCGTCGCCCTGATTGCCTTATGCTTCCTCATCCTTGCAGGTGAAGGTGTCTGCTGCAATTGAATATGTCTTCTACCCTGCTGCTTCATTCGCGTTGGGGGGGGTGAATCGGCCTGAGCCGGTTCAGAAGCCAGTAGAGGGACGGGCTGCTTCTTCTTCGACTTTGCTGGAGAAGGGCCCGACCCCTGCTGGCGATTCTCCATGACCGAAGAACGCGAGTCGATCTCTGGGGCTTTGAACTTGCCCTTCGAAGACGCGTCTTTGAATCGCACAGGGCTAGGCCCGGCAGGAATACCCGCGCTCGGGGATCGGGTGGGTGTACGTGCTGCAGCTAGCTCCTCGGACTCTTCCTGCGGCTCTTCGGATTCCTGCGATCCCTCCAGCACGTCCACCTTTCCTGTTAGGCATGCAAACATGTTCTGCATTCAAGTCTCCTAGCATTCAGTCTAAGAGTTACAGAAGCAAAATGGGGGGTTCGGTGCTCGATCAGCTGCGCGCTAGCGTAGCTACGGCGTGAGCCCAGCCCCGTGAGCCTGGGAGCTGAGCTCACGTTGAAGCTGCAAAGCGTGAGCTGAGCTCACACTTCAGGGAAGCGTGAGCGGCACAAATCTGCTGGAGAAGCAGGTCCTATAGGCGAGGATTGCAGGAAGAGGGCCTATTACCGTGGACAAAACAAAGGGGGCCACCATGCACCGTGTCTGCAATGCCTGCACAAAAAGAGGAATATGAAAATATGGCAGATTTGAGCTCAGAATGATTGACACACTTTATTTGAATTCACAGATAGACGCTTACAATGAATGGCATGTGCATTTGCCCTGGTTCCGTGAACGAAATGTATGTGTTTGTCATAAATGCAAAGTCTTCACACGGTAACCTAGAAACTAGCATGGGAAGCGGGCATGGCTCGTATGTGTTCAAAGAGAATTTGGCGGAGCCCCACGTGAGGTGTCCCGCTGCAGAAGGGTGATGACTTCTCCGTAGCCTAGTGTGGCTTGGTGAATGAATTGGTCTCTCTTACCGTCGCAACACATAATTACAAGGTATATGTAATATTGATGCTTGCAGAGGATCCACTTCCCTCTCATGCCGAGAGCGCCCTCACGCATCGTTACAAAATCCGGACAAGTGCATTTAGGGAAATTCCCCACGGTAACCTGATATTCTTTGCCATGAAAAATTGAGCCAATAGACAGCACTGGGTAAATCCGTCCATACCCCGGGGCAGGGACTTCGGTGATACGAGTCACCCGAGCCTGCAAAATTCTAGCCGATTCCATCTTGCATTTGTGATTTGCACCCGATTCGTCATCAGCCGATTAGCGCTGTTTCTCAGCCGAGGGCAAGAAATATTCACGCACTTGCAATGCCCAACACAAACCGACCTTCGAAATTTCAATCCAATGTCGTTGTGGATGTTTGATGTTTTTGTCATGCACCAAGGGTGTCCGTCATGTTTCTTGTCCATGCCTTGCAGAAGCCTAGCCAGTCCACTGGAAGACGTGGGAGGGTTGAGCTCAAACAAGATGTCCCCATCAAACTTTGTTGGCACGTATTGAACCCGCTGCACACGAATGGACTCCCAATCAACAAAACGCAGCTCGCTCTTGCACCCAGGCACCCTGCGAGGGCTTTCAATTTCGGAATGACACTCGTTATCTCCTGCAATTCGTCATCATCCAAGATGGGAGTCTGCACTGGCGGAGGAATCTCAGAAACATCCTCCGAGGACGAGTCTGAAAGAGTCACGAATGTAGTGGATGTGCTCACCTCTTGTTTCACATGAACTGTGCCCTTCTGCTGCACGACTGATGCTGCAGTGCCAGGGGTAACTACTGATCCTGCTGATTGTCTTCTCTCTTTTCCAAGGACACAGGATGTGCCTGGAAGGACTCTCCACTTCCTTCCACACTCGCCAACCAATGGTTTCTCCAAGTGCCCAGAATCCAAATTCCCATCCTCGTCATACACCTCTTTTTGAACAAGCAGAGAACCCAATTCCAGCGGGAACACTGTAACCAGCTCATCCTCATGAACAACTGCAAACCCATTGTCGTCTGTAGTGGTAGTCAGTGGAAGACTACCTTCATTGGAATGAAATCGAGCGAGTCTATCTTGCTCCCTCGACATGTTTTCCTCCACTGACCAAAAATTGCGATTCACAACGGAATCCCCGAACTGATAGCCCGTAATTCTCGAAAGGGGATCCACCACAAACAAACTGAGGTCAATAAGGTTAGCACTAACCCAAAGACTGTGGGCGATGCCTGCAAAGGATGTAGGAATGACATGCACCGAACTTCGCAGACAACCACACTGAGAGACACCAACCAGAAAAACTGTTTAGGGTGACAAGAAGCCACAAGAAGCCGTGTTGTATTTGGATGAAAAACAAACCCTAAACATGACATGAAACCATCAATTATGGAAAGACGACAACAACCCTAGAGAGCAGTAAACAAGAAGACCCCGAATGTAATGAGGTTGTGTTGTGCACCTTGTCATTGTTTTTTTCATTTGGAATCGGCCTTATAGGGTATCTCTTTGAGCTTCAATGCACACTTACCTGGCAGCTCTAGCAGTGTGTGTCAACGCACACTGTTTGAGCCCACCTTGTCATTCTTTTTTTCATTTGGAAATCGGCCTCATAGGCATCTCTTTGTTGTTCAATGCACACTTACCTGTCAGCTCCAGCAGTGTGCGTCAACGCACACTATTTGAGCCCACCTTGTCATTGTTTTTTTTCATGTGAAAATCGGCCACATAGGGCATCTCTTTGAGCTTCAATAAACACTTACGTGGTAGCTCCAGCAGCATGCGTCAATGCACACTGTTTGAGCCCACCATGTCATTATATTTTTAATCTGAAAATCGGCCCCATAGGGCATCTCTTTGAGCTTCAATGCACACTTACGTGGCAGCTCAAATAGTGTGCGTCAACGCACACTGTTTGAGCCCAACTTGTCATTGTTTTTTTCATGTGAAAATTGGCCACATAGTGCATGTATTTGAGGTTCAATGCAGACTTACCTGGCAGCTCAAACAGTGTGCGTCAACGCACACTGTTCCAGCCCACCATGTCATTGTTTTTTTTTATATGAAAATCGGCCACATAGGGCATCTCTTTTAGCCTCAATACACACTTACGTGGCAGCTCAAACAGTGTGCGTCAACGCACACTGTTTGACCCCAACATGTCTTTATTTTTTTCATGTGAAAATCGGCCACATAGAGCATGTATTTGAGGTTCAATGCAGACTGACGTGGCAGCTCAAATAGTGTGCGTCAACGCACACTGTTGCAGGCATCCATGTTTTTTTTTTTTTTTTTTTTTTTTTTTTTTTTTGAAAATCGGCCACATAGGGCATCTCAAGGCAGCTCCAGCAGTGTGCGTCAACGCACACTGTTTGAGCACACCATGTCATTATTTTTTTAATCTGAAAATCGGCCACATAAGGCATCTCTTTGAGCTTCAATGCACACTTACGTGGCAGCTCAAATAGTGTGCGTCAACGCACACTGTTTGAACCCAACTTGTCATTGTTTTTTTCATGTGAAAATTGGCCACATAGGGCATGTATTTGAGGTTCAATGCAGACTTACCTGGCAGCTCAAACAGTGTGCGTCAACGCACACTGTTCCAGCCCACCATGTCATTGTTTTTTTTAATATGAAAATCGGCCACATAGGGCATCTCTTTTAGCCTCAATACACACTTACGTGGCAGCTCAAACAGTGTGCGTCAACGCACACTGTTTGACCCCAACATGTCTTTATTTTTTTCATGTGAAAATCGGCCACATAGGGCATGTATTTGAGGTTCAATGCAGACTGACGTGGCAGCTCAAACAGTGTGCGTCAACGCACACTGTTGCAGACATCCATGTGTTTTTTTTTTTTTTTTGAAAATCGGCCACATATGGCATCTCAAGGCAGCTCCAGCAGTGTGCGTCAACGCACACTGTTTGAGCACACCATGTCATTATTTTTTTAATCTGAAAATCGGCCACATATGGCATCTCTTTGAGCTTCAATGCACACTTACGTGGCAGCTCAAATAGTGTGCGTCAACGCACACTGTTTGAACCCAACTTGTCATTGTTTTTTTCATGTGAAAATTGGCCACATATGGCATGTATTTGAGGTTCAATGCAGACTTACCTGGCAGCTCAAACAGTGTGCGTCAACGCACACTGTTCCAGCCCACCATGTCATTGTTTTTTTTTATATGAAAATCGGCCACATAGGGCATCTCTTTTAGCCTCAATACACACTTACGTGGCAGCTCAAACAGTGTGCGTCAACGCACACTGTTTGACCCCAACATGTCTTAATTTTTTTCATGTGAAAATTGGCCACATAAGGCATGTATTTGAGGTTCAATGCAGACTTACGTGGCAGCTCAAACAGTGTGCGTCAACGCACACTATTGCAGGCATCCATGTTTTTTTTTTTTTTTTTTTTTTTCCTGAAAATCGGCCACATAGGGCATCTCAAGGCAGCTCCAGCAGTGTGCGTCAACGCACACTGTTTGAGCACACCATGTCATTATTTTTTTAATCTGAAAATCGGCCACATAAGGCATCTCTTTGAACTTCAATGCACACTTACGTGGCAGCTCAAATAGTGTCCGTCAACGCACACTGTTCTAGCCAACCATGTTTTTTTTTTTTTTTTTTTTTAAATAAAAATAAAATCGGCCACATAGGGCATCTCTTTGAGCTTTAATCCACACTTACGTGGCAACTCCAGCAGTGTGCGTCAACGCACACTGTTCGAGTCCACCATGTCATTATTTTTTTAATCTGAAAATCGGCCACATATGGCATCTCTTTGAGCTTCAATGCACACTTACGTGGCAGCTCAAATAGTGTGCGTCAACGCACACTGTTTGAGCCCAACTTGTCATTGTTTTTTTCATGTGAAAATCGGCCACATAGGGCATGTATTTGAGGTTCAATGCAGACTTACCTAGCAACTCAAAGAGTGTGCGTCAATGCACACTGTTCCAGCCCACCATGTCATTGTTTTTTTTATCTGAAAATAGGCCACATAGAGCATCTCTTTGAGCTTCAATACACACTTACGTGGCAGCTCAAACAGTGTGCATCAACGCACACTGTTTCAGCCAACTTGTCATTGTTTTTTTCACGTGAAAATCGGCCACATAGGGCATGTATTTGAGGTTCAATGCAGACTTACCTGGCAGCTCAAACAGTGTGCGTCAACGCACACTGTTCCAGCCCACCATGTCATTGTTTTTTTTATCTGAAAATCGGCCACATAGGTGATCTCTTTGAGCGTCAATGCACACTTACCTGGCAGCTGGCATTTTAGAATCGACCACAAAGGTCATCTCTGTCAGGTTCAATTCACACTTACCTGGCAGTCCAAACGGTGTGCGTCAACGCACACGGTTTGAGCCCCCCTGATTTGCTTGTTTATGGATATGGAAATTGTGCACCTACGGCTAGTCTGGCAAGTTCATTCGACTCCAAAATGGAAGCTCAAACAGTGTGCGCGGACGCACACTGTTTGCTTTGAGGAGAGAGAATGAGTGTATAGCAGCCACCCCCGCAGCAGCCGACCTCGACATTCATGATAGAAATTTGAGGACTCTTGCAGAGAAGGAGCCTCCCGCTCAGGATACCCTGGGTAGAGGTAGAAAGGCAAAGGGAAAAGATGTTGTTGGTGGTGTGAGGAAAGGAAGGGGTAGGGGGAAGGGGGCACAAGGGCAGGTAGGTGGGCTATCACACCTATTTGGACTTCTTTCAAGTCCTCCTCGGTCTTACGTGCAACCTGTCTATGCGGAGGCACTCGCAACAAGCATGTCCATTCATGGCACTCGCTGTCCGCCCATTGACGGCCGTGGTAGAAGACGTGGTGTTGGGGCCAGAATCTTTGTGGATGACATAGCACAGGAGGTCGAGAGTGATTCTGATGACTGTGACACTTGATATGAAGTTTTCTTTTGGTTTTATTCGGGGCCAAATTTGAAATGGGATGGTTGTGTGTCCTTGTTGTCCTGTTTGCAATGTGTGCGTGGGATGCAACTTCATGGGAACAAACTATTATTGGAGATGGGGGTTGCATGGACTGCCCGGATTGTTCCTTCAATCTATTTAGAGTTTTGTGGACCTCACAGGCTTGAGTGCATTTCAAAAACAAACAATCGACTTTGATTCGTGTACAGCATTCTCGCATCATTTGCTCGTTTGTCTCCAAACCATTCCTGCTAGAAGAATGCTTGGTGAATCCATCGAAGTGAAGTCCACGTGATCAAAGATCGTTCAGGCATTCTCAAATCTGGTGAGCATCCATGATGCTCCCGCACATACTTGGCATGCTCACAAAGGTGGTGAGTAAGAAAAGATTTCGCAGGGATCCGCTTTAGATGATGTCAGTGTGCACCTCCTCACGACGTACCCACATTCCAATGCAGAGTTTGGCTTTCCGTCCTTAAGCTCCCGACAGTCTCGAGGCTGAGCCAAAAGCCCAGGCCCTCCTGAGGCCTAGTTTTTGGGCAAATTACACACAGCAGATTGATGCTTGTGTGAAGGGATTTCTAGAGGATATCTGGAAAACCTGGATTAATTAACTAACGTATGTGAAGGGGGAACGGAAATGCGGTACTGCATTTCCGTTCACATTGAAAATCATGAACCAAATACAGGTCAAGATAGTCAATTTGTAACTCAGCAAGCGTCACATCCAAGGCCTTGGGCACATCCTCAAGTGCATGCTCTGTGTTCCTGCAGCCATGCAATATTCCTTAATACTACACGCTGACACTCCGTTAATAATCCAACCTACAAACCCCACATGTAGGTAGGTAACGTCCCGAGAATCTGGAACTTTCTACCCTCACAAGCAGAAAATTAGGATCAGATGCTAGAGAACTGACCATAGTTTAGAAGTGATCCATAAATCTTCGCGTTTGACAATGCCTTCCTTGAACATCTGCTGTAGGGCATCCCCAATCTACCAACACATTCCCATCCATGCACGCGGTTTGTTTTTCATCAAACAGAAACATCTTCAAGGACTTACATGGCAAAATTTACATGGCACTCGCCCAAATCCAGAGAGTCGGGAGAAACATGCAGAACCTGCACAAGATACCTAGTATATGCAGCAGAAATCAGGAAAGGAAAATGAGAGGTTTACTATTTCATGAGCAGAAACCATGAGCCATGAGCCATGAGCCGCATGAGCCGCATGAGCGGTGAGCCGAAGTCTAAGATACGCGGATTTCATGAGCGGACTCCTCCAAATTTGGAAATGCGGCAGATTAAACAAGTATTAAAATAATAGTTTTTTTATTTGACCTTGCCGTTTTTGGACGTTCTAGATCATGTAATGCGGCGAAGATATGTCGTCAGTAACAAGTCCGCTCATGGTTTTTTAGATCCGCTCATGGAAATAAGTGACCGTGCAACGGGAAATCCAGTATACCACTGCAAAAGGACGTCGCATACTGGCCTGTATAGAGTATTCCGCGGTTTTACATGCCTTAACATTGGAATGAAGCTGACCCTTTTGCCGCGATTGAACCAATGGAGTCTGCACCAATACAGTCTGCAGTACTTCACAATTCTGTCTTCTTCGGGTATTCGGCGGGAAAGGTTTGCAACTGAACTGGGAAATAGGGTGCCGCATTAGGGTTCACACGTGCGAAATTTCGGAGCGGTTTGGTGTTGGCGAAGGCCGCCTCTGGGGGTACCTACGACGATACTTGGAAATGCGGCGCCGCATTTCTTGTCGGAGGTCGAATGAGGAAAGCAAGTTTTCGGAAAGCAGAAAAACATGAACCCTCCAACATACAAAAATACATGCACGTGGAAACAAGTGAACGATATAGTAATATCTTAGTTCGAGCAAAACAGGTTACTGGTAGGCAAGACATATGTCGGACCTTTGTGTGGCCAGAGTCTGAGGTACTGGCAGCAGTACAGTTCTACTATCCGAAAAGGATGGGCGTACCATTGTATGTGGACCGCAAGCCAAGCTCACTGGTCCCCTGGATCCATATTCAGAAGAGTGTGAACCTCCTGGGGGCTCAACCCTGGTGCATGTATGAAGTGATGAGTTGTGGAATTACAACGGAGTCTCTTTAGGTACACGTAGTACAAATGCTTGCAAGGGCAGTATGATGCCCCCTTGTTCGCCATGATCTGGAAGTCGGTGCAATTGCAGGTGGGTAATTCTGAAATGGTGATGGTGTACACCTCATTGCGAACAGCTGAGCCCGCCGTGGCCATCTGATACACACGCCCGAATCCTGGTGGGGCACTTCTGTCGAGCTCTGGATTGTACAGTTCATCCGAAGTGCATTCCCCATCCTTGTCTCGTTCACTTTTGAGGGAGGTCGCCGCCTCTTCGGTTTCCCCCAACGGTGTGTAGGATGCTTAGAGCCGTCGTGTCCCATTGTTCTTGCTCTCACAGGGGTCGGTGGTGGAGGCTGTGGAAGCGGAAATGGTTCTCTGGGGACGTCAGTGCGCTGCACCATCCGAAATCCTGCGGCGGTAAGGGCGTCGGCCTCAACCTAACTCAGATCGCAGCCTGGTTCCACCGGCCACACCGGGGAGCCTCTGGCATTGTTTGTATGCCGTACTTGGGCTTTCCATACACGCAAGTCATAATGTCGTGCCTGCAGAACCAGAACTGGGTGGTTGTCGCCTCCGCAAACTTTGCATGGACAAATCTTCCTGTAAAAGTAGGAGCAGGGACAGCCCCATCTGGATTCCTCCTTATCATCTCTAAACAACGTTGCCGTGTATCCACACGAATTGCGGAACACCTTCCTCGAAATGACGGCTTTGTGCGAGCAATGTGATGCAGACACAGTCGTCTCCACAATGGCTTGGCCATACTGCATAACAGCGGGCGGAATGTGGGGCAAGGGAGCGGTGGGAATTTTTTGCACGAAATCCCCGGTTGAAGGCGACGGCGATCTGGAATTTCTTGGGCTTCCACTGCTGGAAGACACATTGTGCGGCAACATGACGGGACCTCGAGGTGCTGTCCGAATGTTCCTGTCGGATCTCCAGGAATCTTCTTCGCACCCGGGTTCCTCTTCAATCCTCCGCCTGACAGGGCGAGTCCGGACGTCCCCCTCTAGGTGTTCACCTCTGCGGTGCAGAGGCGTCCCTTTGATCTTCTCTCGCAATGCTGTCGCCCATTTCAGTGGATTCTTGGACCTCGAAGCTGTTCGTACCAACAATTCCTCCCTGTCCGGCCCAAAGCCCCATTGTTTGCCGCTCAGGAACTTGTAGTACGTGGCTTGCTGCATGATTGCTCTGTCGATGTCCTCCGTTGTGGCCGTCACTACATCCACTAGATGTGCGGCAGAAGACGCTCGCCAGGAGGAGTGGACCGATTCTGCCATATTCGTGTTCGGCATGTCCGTGTCGGAATCCAAGCACCGCTCCTAGAAGGACACAAACAATGGTGAGGGACTAATCGAAATGTCCGTAACAGAAAGACAAATGAACGAAATTGACAGCAGCCTACCTCCCGCATGTACTGTCCGAACTGTCGATACCGAAAATGCCACCACCCCAACCAGCTGTGCAATGCTCCCAGATTGGTTGTCTCCACTGCACCTGACGTGTTCCACCAAGCCTCGATGATAGCAAACTTAACCTCCGCGTCATCAAATGTGGGTGCATCCTTCCACGCCGTACAAAGGACACGGTGTTCAGCCTGGAATGAGCTAGCAACAAATTTGGTAGTGTAGTGGGATAGACTCTGCATCCAATGGAATCCACAGGATCTCTCTTTCCCCTCCATTGGAACATTGGGGTCCTCACCGTACACACGCCGCACCGCTGCCCAGTTGGCCTGAGCGTTGTCTGCCATGAATCCCCTGAAATTGGGCTCTGGCAATCCCGCCCTTGCCATCTGCTCGTTTATGCCCTCCCACAGATGCATCTCGGACTGTGTGTCCTCCCCTTTCATCTCGCAGATTGCAATCATCATGAGCCTCTTGGAGTGATAGTCATAAACATGCGCACCCATAGTCACCCACTAATGGTTTGTAATTCGCTTGATGTGATCAAACATCACCCAAGCATTCGACAAGTTTCCAGTTGTCATGCGAGTGACCAAGTTGACTCCACTCCCAGGCCCACACGTCGACATTTTGAAAATGTAACAACGATCGGATTCGCTGCCTTGCCCTGGAAACCTGCTACCTTGGATGTAGTCATATCCAGTCATTCGTTTCACCTCCAGGATTGAGTACATGTCCGACCCCCTGCCGAACTCCTGCTTGCAAGATACGATGTGATTCCGCACATTCGGACTACAAACGTGCGAGACGGACTCCAAGAGGTCACGCATCTCGTCTTCGGTCAAGGGCTCTCGGTCGGAACCATCTTCAGACATGATTTTGCCAAGAGCAATCTTGTGGGCTGCCTTCAGCTGAATCTGCTTTGGTCTGGATCCGGGGCTCAATTTCACCTCCTCTTTTATGATGTCGTGTGCTTCCTGCACAGCCTCACGCATGTTGCCTCTCGCCAAGGGGTGGCAGTGGACCCCAACGTGTATGCAAGCTCTAGTCAAGTCCGGGAGCAAATGGATTACGTAATATTGCTTGGCTCTGCACATGGACATGCACGTTGGTGGTTCTTTGCAATGTGCACACTTGAAAGAACCCGCAGGAGCTTGGCTGGAGACAATGAATGGATGATGCGTTGTGCCAGTCCAATCCGTCTCGTTTCTCCGCCCTCCTTTGGAGAGAAAGTGGAAGCAGGTGGGATTGAGGCACCTCAGCTTCCCCGCACAGAGGACATATCGTACACGAACACCATCAGCAATTTTCGTGCTACTGGTCTTCGTCACACACCAGGGGTGTCCGTCATGCTTTCGATCCATGTCTGTTAACATCCCGGAGGCTTTGTTTGACAAAGAAACAGGTGGAAACTCGAAGATGACATTGCCATCGACTTCGGGAGGCAGAAAAGTTACCTTTCTGACTGGGAATTTGGCATAGTTGAGAGCAGCCAGCTCGGAGCGAGAACCATCGAGGTGATGTTGTCGTAGGAGCTGCACAATGGACCGGGTTGGAGTTATGCTCGAGGGCACATTCGTAGCACCGACAGAGACGTCCATGCCGGATTTGAACGACCGTGTGGAGGACATGGGTACCTCAATGCAATCATCTTCCTTGTCGGAAATGTCGAATACGTCCACACGAGAAGCTATGGAGGGTCTTGACGGTCCAGGTCGGGAATGATTATCGTTGCATACCTCTCTGTTGGCAGTGGCCGCCTCTCGGTTTCCGGACTCCTTTGTGGATGGTGTGGGCAGCGACTGATTCGGAAAGGGAATGGGCATTCCCACAGCTCGGTACAAGATGGTGTCTGACGGGGGAACGTGCCATTCGATTCCGCAACCTCCGTCGTTACCTAGCACGACAATGGTCTCGTCAACCTGTCCAGGAACATCCTTCCTTTCTTCTTCCAAATAAACTGTGCCCGGTTTGAGCTTGAATTTGGAACAAAGGTAAGTTTCAGTCACTCTGCAAAGTCCTCCCTCGTTTGGGATCCAGGCTCTCCCAAGTTGCGGAGGACAGCAAACTATAGCGTAGGAATTCGGAGCCATCGAACACCGCACGGAGTTGGCAAGTGCGAGGTTCAGTATAGCGACAGACCAAGGCTCACAGGCACCATCTAAGTGGATCTGAGGAGTCCATCGACGATTGGAAGTCGCACATTGAAGTGGAAAGTATTGTTTCAAGCTACATCCATGAAGGTGGGAGGTTTGATTCCATAGCCAGTAAGTATGACAATGATGGCCGATTCGGCGACGAAAAACATCTCCTGACAGTTTCTCCTGAGGGTGGATCCAGCAGTATTCTCGGTGCAGACATGAACGTTCACACTGACAAGTGCCAGGACTGTTGGTTAAAACGGTCAGACAACCAAGTTGTGCTCATCAAGACTGGCCGCAATGTTGTTTCGGAACAATGCAACCCATTCAGGTTCAAGATTTCCCGTCCCGAGTGATTCTTTCGATTGCTGGTGAACGGAAATACGGCGCCGCATTTCCGTTTTGTTTCTTGGTCATGCACCAGAGCGACGGAAATGCGGCACCGAGTTTCCGTCCGGAGGAAACCTTTATACTCTCCAGAACGGAAATGCGGTAACGCATTTCCATCCAGCAAGCTCGGTATGTGAAGGTGGAACGGAAATGCGGTACCGCATTTCCGTTCTGATTGAGAATTATGAACAACAGGAACAGAAATGCGGCACCGCATTTCCGTCCGAGTCGCACTTTTCCGACATTCCAGAACGGAAATGCGGCGCCGCATTTCCATTTTGTATCTGATGCATGGAGCTGAGGGATAGAAATGCTGCAGCACATTTCCGTCCTTAAAAGACATTCATACTATCCATAACGGAAATGCGGTACCGCATTTCCATCCACCAAGCACGGTATGTGAAGGTGGAACGGAAATGCGGTACCGCATTTCCGTTCTGATTGAGAATTATGAACAACGGGAACTGAAATGCGGCACCGCATTTCTGTCGGAGTCGCACTTTCCGACATTCCAGAACGGAAATGCGGCGCCGCATTTCCATTTTGTATCTAATGCATGGAGCCGAGTGCGATTCCGACAGCTTCATACAGCGCAATTCCGACCGCTTGAGACATTCATACTATCCAGAACGGAAATGCGGTACCGCATTTCCGTTCTGACTGAAAATCGTGAACCATCTGAACTGAAATGCGTCAGCGTATTTCCATCCGAGTCGCACCTACCAACATTCCAGAACGGAAATGCGGTACCGCATTTCCGTTCTGACTGAAAATCGTGAACCATCGGAACTGAAATGCGGCAGCGCATTTCCATCCGAGTCGCACCTCCCAACATTCTAGAACGGAATGTATTAGATTCAAAAGGGAAATGCGGCACCGCATTTCCGTTCTGATGAAATATCCTGAAACATCGGAACTGAAATGCGGTACCGCATTTCCGTCGGAGTCGCACCTTCCGACATTCCAAAACGGAAATGCGGCGCCGCATTTCCGTTTTGTATGTGAGGCATGGAGCTGTGGAACGAAAATGCGGCACAGCATTTTTGCCAGCGTCAGACGTTAATACTCTACAGAACGGAAATGCGGTACCGCATTTCCGTTCTGACTGAAAATCGTGCGCAACGGGAACAGAAATGCGGCACCGCATTTCCGTCCGAGTCGCACCTTCCGACATTCTAGAACGGAAATGCGGCGCCGCATTTCCGTTTTTTATATGGGGCCTGGAGCTGTGCTACGGAAATGTGTTGCCGCATTTCCATCCATGTGAGACCTTCAATCTTTCGAGACCGGAAATGCGGCACCACATTTCTGTCCAGGTGAGACCTCTATACTTTCCCGAACGGAAATGTGGCACGGCATTTCCATTCATGTTGTGCCTCATTCCCGTCCGAATCGCACCTTTCGACATTCCAGAACGGAAATGTGGCGCCGCATTTCCCTTTCGAATCTCATACATGGAGCTGTGGGACGGAAATGCGGCACCGTATTTCCGTTCAACAACTAAGGTTTGTGAAGGTGGAACGGAAATGCGGCACCGTATTTCCGTTCAACAACTAAGGTTTGTGAAGGTGGAACGGAAATGCGGTGCCGCATTTTCTTCCAACAAGTACGGATGTGTAGCTTTGTGATGGTACTTAACGGAAATGCGGCGCTGCATTCGCATTTTCGCTCCAACTGATCAGACGCTGGGACGGAAATACCTTGAAATGTGAACACGTGGAGCAACGGAATTGCTGCACATGTCGGCACTCTATCTGACTGAAGGGGCATGAGGCGGCGCGGCCTGACCGTTGGATAATGATGTTTGTTTTTCGGACGGCAGGCGTACCCTCAACGATTCGAATTTCGTAATGACGCAAACTCCACGAGGAGACACTTTCGTCCAACCCTTTCGAACCCAAGTGGTGCATCACCGCCGTTTCATCTACTTTTGTCGTGTCTCCTCAGTCACCCCTCTCGCGCCCTTTCCATCTGCACTCTTTGCCCCTTTTCCCTCTCTCTGTTCTTCTTATGCTCGAACCTGAGAGGGGGGGAGTTCGTGCACCCGACAGGAGACCTCGTCGCAAGCTCCGAAAATTATACTTCGGACGTAGGCCAATGCCGAAGGGGAGGAAGCAGATGCGTCTACAGGAGGAGATTGCCATCTCCGAGCAGCACGCCACTCAGGCAACCCAGCCACCAATGAGAGCTCCATGCGATCGGGCTGCGCGCAGCGGGGGGTGCTATTCCGTGAGCCCGGAGGCGTGAGCCTGTGAGCCCAGGAAACCGTGAGCCCAGCACAGGCTCACGCCACGTCAGCATGCATACAGGGCCTATTTCCGCGGGTGTCACCTATTACCGCGGGTTGAACAGCCATTTCCCGGGAATGCAGACTGGATGTATTACATCCATTGTATCCATCCTTTGTATCCATTGCATCCATCTAGACGTTATCTTTCTTATCAATGTCCACAGCTATCTCACTCCCACCATCCTAAGGAAAATGGTTCTCAATTTACATTATGAGGCACCTTGAGAAACATTATATGTTTGCTCAGGTAGGTTTTAAATCTATGGGCAATCAGAAGACGATTTTTAACCTGATTAATTGTTTCCTTGTCGGAGATAAACTTCAGGTTTGGCGAGCTTCTTAGCAGAGAAGATAGTAGCTCAGATCAATATTTGCCTCAAATTTCACCATCCCAGAGTTCTTCTACACTTTTGTATGGACTGGTGGTATCATTTATCCACATATCATCTCCTCGAAGTAATCGTACCTGACCCACAGACAACTTAGGAAGATTAGAAAACTGGGAACAGTTTACAATAACCCATAATCCCAGTAAACAGACTAAGCAGGTGTAGCAGGGTATCGTCAGTAAAATGGGAGCATGCATCTAGTATTGGACATTTCAACGTAATAAAGCCAATGAATAAATAAGCAGCAGGTGCCGGCTACATTTAAAGTTAATAAACACCCCATACCTGCCTAATGTTGTTGAATTCTTTCATGTCTTCCTCAGAGAGAGTGAAATCAAAAATTTCAAGATTCTCCTTCAGGCGGTGCGGACTTGTGCTCTTGGGTATTACACTACTACCCATTTGCACATTCCAGCGCAATGCTATCTGTGCAGGGGTTTCCCCATATTTGTTTGCCAGCGTTTTCAGAACAGGTTCATCCAATACATTCGCATGCACAAAAGAAGATCCAGACGAGCCGATTGGAGAGTATGCCTGCACATTGATAGCCACTCAAAAGTGAATAGAAGTCCAGAGAATAGTCACCTAGTCACTTGCCTAATCAGAATATTTCTGCAAATACACCAGGACGACGGACTCTCCAAAAAGAATCCAATAACATAAAAGAAGATATGTCAAGCATGAAAGTGCATTTATTGTTGAATGAGTCTTGTTAGCAGCAAAGAAGATATGCTAGTAACAAAAGTGTGCTTACTGTAAGATGAATCTTGTTAGCAGCAAGGAAGGGCCGAAGTTTGCGTTGCTGCCACATGGGGTGACATTCAACCTAGTTGACAGCTGGAATTGCTTTGGCATATGACAGAAGATGTTTCGTCTTCTCCAAACTGAAATTGCTGATTCCAATAGCCTTTGTTTTCCCGCTTTCATAAACTTTCTCCATACCTTGCCATGTCCCCTTGATGTCGAGGGGTTCAAACTCTTCAGGGCTAGGATTTGCTCCTTTTGTACCCTTCTTCAATGCAACCGGCCAGTGCACCTGTGATATCCAGAGCAGATGCTTAGGTGTGGATTCAAGAAAATCCATTCAGAACATGATAGCATAACAAGTTTACTAAAACTGCCACTGTTCTGGCGGCCCTATTATTGTAAGAGATTGTACTCATAAGACGTTGTTTGCCGTAGCCTTGTGGCCATTGACCCCGCGCACAGTTTGAGCGGGAACAAAAGGAACAGAACCTACCTCTGTCAGGGGCTGAGGTTGGTAGTAAGACTTACCTTCATATAAAGAATTAATCCGGGTTTTCCAGATATCCTCTAGAAAACCCTTCACACAAGCTGTGTGTGATTTGCCCAAAAACTAGGCCTCAGGAGGGCCTGGGCTTTTGGCTCAGCCTCGAGACTTTCAAAGTTGGTAAACAGGGGTACAGGCACAATTCCCTTGATAGAATTGAAGAGAGCGTCTCTTTGGTGAGAGAACCCCGGACAGTGTATCAGAAAATGAATACTGTCTTCAGATTGCCCACACAACGGACAATTGCACTCTCCCTTTCCTCTCTGCTTCTATTATTGTAAGAGACATGTCACTCTAGGTTTGGACCACTCCAATCTTGTGCTCTGGCATTCAAATGAGAACTCAATGTGAAGAAAATAGATTTACTTTACAAACTTTGTACATTGTAAACTGCAGCAACACTTACATGCCACAATTCCTATAATACAGTTTTTATCCTTCCACAGAGATGGCTTGTATATGTTTATGTTTACATCTATATCCCCCCCCCCCTTGCAGAAGAAATGTAGGCCATGCTCCCTCTATCAAAATAAACTTGCCTCTTTAGAATATTAAACCCTGCATAGCTTTATAAAAAGGCCCAAGTGGGGTGAATGTACAAATGGGTATAACTCTCCCCAAGAGGAAAAAACCAAAGCTCCAAAGCTCGTAGAGCTAGATATTGACACAAAGAAAGAAATCAAATTATTCTAGTATCACCTACAGCCTCAAACAACATCCTCCTCAAACAACAGGAAAGAGGATGGATCAGAGAGTGCCGGAAATAGATTGAACTTAGTCTTTTGAAGAGCAATAGATATTCGTTGTCTAAAAAACGCTATGTTCGCTAGAGAACATAGCTGTATGGGCTTCCAAGGCTTTTGTTTTCCGTTGCACGATGGGCACATGTGCGAAGAAAGTCGTTCAACTGATGATGCAAACAATCAAAGATCTTGATTGTCAAAGGAAGAAATGTGTTTGCGGAATGACGTGCCTGACATTCGCGCTCCTTTCCCTTTGCAACTACTGAAGCAACAACTCCCTGTGATGAGGCTGTGCGGGGAAGGAGATCCGACCTAGTAGGATCAGCGATGACAATGTCCGCCAATGTATGCAATCCGTCATGTGAGAGAACGGTGTCAACCGTTTTTTAGAAACTAATAACATTACACAAAAAGTTTCTCAAAAACGTGAAAATATTGAAACTCAAGTCATTGCAAAAAATTTAAACTGTACTAAACACACTCCGAAGACTGAGCATGGACGTCAGCATACCCGTAATGCTGCCTAGAAATTCCTTAGTTAAAATTGTTACCTTCTCAGACGGAAGTTTCATCCTGACAGGAGGATGTCCCGTAAGACATCTAAGGCCTTACGAAATTTGTAAGATGAGGGGGGGTCATGAAGGGGTAGAGGTGGGTTTTTCTTCCGTCGGTGAAGGGCAGCTGACTCAGCCCTTCTGCCGCTTTCGAACACGCGAACACATATGAATACAATTCATGTTTTTACCCAAATAAGATGTTGCTCTAAAATGTCAAACAACATGGGTTTCCAGGTCACACAAGTTATACACACAAAATGCATGAAATGCATGCAAGCCCTACCCTATTAGGCATGGGCTGAAGGTGTCCACCTTCCAACGAAAGAAAGCTAGTAGTCCCTTGGCATGAAGAGACACCATAATTTACGCTTTCTTTGGGCTGCGTCATCCATTTTTTTTCTGAATAGGTTGTAAAAATCTGGAAGATCATCCATTGCTTATGTGCTCTTATGTGCTTACGGTATCCCAATTTTTGCAACTAGTATTATCCTGTTTGCATTTGTCTAGTCTACAAACCCAATAACTACATCCCGTTTATATATTGCATCTCTAAATATGCATGAAATATTCCATGTACACCTGTCTTGCCAACCCAGTTATATTCCACAACCCATGGAAGGAAGGCCCGACTCAAGCCGTAAGGTACTTTATAAATCAGGTAGGTACCTTATTTTTCTTTCATCCCAGCTCTTCTTTATGAGGTTTGGGCGCGAGAATGCACACAATTGGAGTTTTAGGCGCTGAGCCTTTATCATGCAAGCTCATGTCAATCTCGCGGCATTCTCTCCACAGTCCTCCTGGACATGCAATTACGACCGATTTAAAAAGTGATGAACTGCACTATAGTTCACTTGATTTGATTTCAAAAGCTCTGTATTGCAACGTGTTCTCTATACATACCTCCCCAAGAGCCTAAATCGAAACCAGCACTCAATGTCAAAGATAAAGAAATGTCCATCTATAGGATCTGGACCACATCAGTCAATGTATCACTATTACTTGTGGACAAGAACACCAGTGATTACTGTGGTTACTGAAAACTCTTAGGCCTACATCAAAGTACCCACCTTGAAATACTCTTGGGCTGAATATATGTCATGACCGGAGATTTGAAGGATGGACAGTTGGAATGGCCTCCCTGCCATTATGTAAGATCACCTTTTAAGTGAAGGCTAACCAAAACTAATCACTACACGTCATGAATTCACAATGGAGCCTATTGCTAAAGAAAAGAAAAAGAAAAATATGTTGATCTTCTTTCTCTCTCCTAGGCAGGGTCGCATTAGAAGTCTCTACGTCCAAAGAAGATTCAGCGAGCTGAACTGATACGCTTAAACCAGTGCAAGTCCCCAGTCTGAAATTAAGATGTGGCAATAGTCCAAACAGGCAGATTTTGGTTGCCTCGAACACGAAATAATTTGTGTAATTGGCATTCTTGAAAACTTCTGAAAGAAATCTTTGAATGCAAAAGAAATCAAGGAAGAACTTCAGTAGGTTGCAAAACCGAGAGTGGGACTCAGCAAGAAACCTTCTGGGTTTCATGGGGATGTAAGGTCACTATGCAAGGAGGGACGACTGAAAGAGGCGCTCCACATTTTGAATCAAACAGGCATTCGGCCAGACTCCAGTCCTTATGTCTGTCTCTTGCAGGGTGCATCAACATGAAGGCCCTTGAGGAGGGAAAGTGTTAAAAATTGACAACAGATTCCATTGAAGCGAGTAACTATATTGAGAGAGGATCAGACACTGGTTCTAGTATCTATTTATCTACTTGCTGCTGTCCGTTATGTTTACCAAGAGTCATCTACCAAGAGTCACCTCGAACTGCCAGTGACCCTGCGATAATTGTTGAGCCTAACGTGAAGATGAACAACCAATTCCAGCTCCTTCTGATTGTCGACAGGGTAGTTCGTCTACAAGAGAGATTAGGACCGAGGATTCTACTAGGATTGCAGTCAAGAAATTCTACACAGTTCGAAGAGGAATCCGTCGTGGAATCTTTACTTCTTGGTCTGAATGCAATGCTCAGGTGAAGGGTTTTAGCATGGCTGAATTCAAGAGCTTTAAGACGGTAGAGGAAGCTCAATTCTATCTTGATAGAGCAGGAAGGTAGCAGTGTTGTGTGGGTATATTGATTTCAATATACCCTTAGGGTATAAGTAAATTATTTTTGGAAAATCATTTACCCTCCGGGTATGGATAAATTGAAATCTCAAAAAATTATTTACCCTCTGGGTATGGGTAAATTAACTTTTTAAATTTCTATATAACCCCCGGGTATGGATATACATGCCAAAATATACCTTGAGGGTATGAATAGTTCCGGGTATGGATAGTTATTTCCATTAATATATAATTTAATGGTTTTAAGGAATATATGATGTTCTTCAATATGTATAAAACACAAAAAAAAATAAAAAAATAAAAAAATCTATGGTAAAAGAGAAAATTGATAAGATATTGCATAATATTTTGGTGTTAATTTCCAATGCAAGATGGAGGAGGTTTGAGATTATAAAAAAAGCACATCGGCTGGTAGCTCAGCTGGTAAGTGCACAGTGTGTCACTTAGGTGGTTCGGGGTTCGAACCCGCTGCCCTGCCCCGTGTGTGGGATTGTTTTGTGACAATATGTCTGGGCGTTGATCGTACTGTAAGTCTCATGGCCCATAAATGAAAGGGGGTTAATCTTTCCCCCTCCTCAAGGGCCTGAATTGTGGGCTGTCGCTGATTTCCTTAAATAAATAAATAAATAAAAACCCCTCAAGGACCTAAATTGTGGGTTGTCAGGTTTCCTTATATATATATATATATATGCGAGATCTGAAGAGGTATTGTTTGGATTATATGACATTTAAGGAATGATATATATGTAACATTTGTTTTAGCTTTAGCTCAAGGCTCTCTAACAACACAACAAAAAGAGAAAAGACCTAGCACATAAAGGCCCTTATATACCCTGATTAGATATACCCTTCATTTTAACATATACCCTTCAGGAAAGTGGGGTATATTGAGGGTCTTGATGCAGGGTAAATATAAGGATAAGGGTATATCATAAAAATATACCCTGATATAAGGGTATACATCCGGGTACCTAAACTTACCACACCAGGGTATATATATATATCAATATACCCTAATATACCCGGCGGGTATATCAGGGTAATTCATATACCCGCCCAACACTGGAAGGTAGGTCTAGGATATACCACTTTCCTCGGATGAGGACTTAACCCCAAGTGTATCCTTGAGCTTAATGAATTGAGATGGATTGAGTGGCTTGGTGAGAATATCCGCAACCTGCAATTCGGTGGGGACATATTCCACTTGAACATCGTCTGCTTGGCTTCTTTCACGAATGAAGTGATATTGGATTTCTATGTGGTTTGTCCTGCTATGCAAAATGGGATTTTCTAATAGTCTGATACAGCTCTGGTTGTCACTTAAAATCAACGAAGGCTCTTTCTCTCCAACCCCTAGTTCTTGAAGTAACCTCCTTAAATATACCATATTCTTGGCAGATTCGGACAGCACCCGGTATTCAGCCAACGACGCAATGGCGTGAGCGTATGCTCACGCAGGAGTGACGTGGCGTGAGCGTGCACCCATGCTGACGTGGCGTGAGCATAATGTCAGCAGGCTGATATATGGCGACAAATGCTGATGTGGCATTGCGCCGTCATCTGCCACGTCAGCATGAACATGCGCCGCCTATAACTGAGGATGGTCTTATAACCGTGGGATTAATGCAGGGAATCCTTGGCTGAGTACAATGAAGACTACAATGGGGCTACAATTGTAGCATCCAACATTGTGCAATTACAAATGTTTCTTTTACAATTACAATGACGAGAAATATCCTCACAAAGTATGCGCCATAGAGGCTGCCACGGAAATACCTTGCTCCCTCCCCAAATAACAATGAGGGTTAGGATCATCTTCAAAAGATGATTGCAGTGCATAGCGACAGGAAAACATGTAGACTTCGAAAGGTGCAATGATGCATGTGCTTTTAAAAGTTGCCACAAAAAGCTCACTCAGTATAGTTGGAAGCATAATGGAGGGATAAGGGATGCCATATCATTGCACCGCCGACGATGTTGCAAACGAATTGATTGAATTGAATTTCCATGACAATGTTACAAATTGCACATTTCATAGCAAGGTCGTCAACATACCACATTGCATAGCAGATGCTACCTATGTGTTGTGTTCCGCTGCAATAGAGTATCGATCTCGTTGAAATCTACGGTTACCAATTCCGCGGCTTTAGGCCCCTTTCTCCCTGTTCTGTCCGCGGTCATAGGTACGCCCGTGGAAATGACATGGCGAGGCGTGACGTGGCGTCAATCACGCTGGCGAAGACTGCTGACGTGGCGTCGGACCCTTGAGCCAACGTGGCTAGAACCGGTGACTTGGCGTGAGCTTGGCCGCGCTCACACGCTCACGCGGCCAGGCTCACGCGGAGGCATTCCCCGATATTCAGCTTCCGTTGTGCCTAGAGCAACCGTGGGCTGCAGTTTACTTGACCATTCTATAGGGCCTCCTCCAAGCTTGTGGACAATCCCCAAAATGGGTCTCCGAGTATCCATGTCCCTACCAAAGTCTGCATCTGCGAATGTCACAAGTTTAAAAGGGCCCTTGCATGGAAATAGAATGCCGTGAGAAGGAGTTCCCTTGAGATATCTTAGGACTCTCTTAGCTACTATGAGATGAGGCTCTTGTGGGTTTTGTGTGAACCGGCTCAGAGTTCCTACTGCAAAGCTAATGTCAGGTCTGGAAATAGTTGCAGCGTAAAACAGACTTCCTATCAATGATTGATATAGAACTCGGTCTACCTGCGGGGCTCCCATGTCGGCTTGCAGATTGGTGCTTCTGCACATTGGTGTAGACACAGAGTTATAGTCCGTCATGTCAAACCTCTGAAGTATCTTGTGAATGTATCTCTCCTGATGCAGCCAAGTTCCTTCCTTGGTGTATTTCAGCTCTGCTTGTAAGTACTGTTCGGCATCCCCAGCTCAATCATTTCGAAATTTTCTTTCAGCTCCCTGATAATTCGATCAATTTCTTCTTGATTGTCCCTGTGACAATTAAGTCATCCATGTACAAGAGAACAATTGTGTAGCATCCATCCATCAACGAATAATATAGATTATAGTAAGAAGAACTCTTATTGAGTCCATGGTTCTTCAAGTGAGTGTCTATTCTCTCGTACCAGGCGCGAGGTGCCTGCTTCAGCTCATATAAGGCACGTTCGAGTTTACATACATTTCCCCTGCTTCCCTTCTCTTCAAAGCCTGGAGGGATTTGCATGTAGATTTCTTTTGAGATCTTCCCATTCAGGAAGGCGGTCTTCACGTCAAGTTGATGGAGCTTCCACTGCTTCTTTGCAGCCAAACCTAATATGGCTATGATAGTGCTCCAACAAACTACAGGAGCGTTGGCTGTCCACCATTGCCTCTCTTAATTTTGAACACCCACTTCGCACTTATTGGGGACTTTCCATGAGGTAAGTCCATGAGCCTCCAGGTCCGATTTGCCTTGATGGAATCAACTTCGCTTTGTATAGCAGCTCTCCATCCCTCGTGCTTGATTGCTTGCTGATAACATTTTGGCTCGACTTCAGGTTCCAAGCTGCATCCAGATTGAGTGCAAAGTAATCCTTAAACCTGATCGAAGGTCTGCGATCATCTCTCCCTGGAGAGGGGGCCTGTACTGGTGGAGCTTGTGGTTCGACTGGGTTGTCTTCCAAATCCGAGTTGGAGCTGTCACTTTGAACTCCCTCAGGTTGATTCGCCGCTGGTTCGATATGCTCCTGGGCTGCGTCGTTTTCCCTTCTGTCTATGGTTGGGAAGTGAAGTTCCTCTGGCATCACAACTGCATCTAGGTGTGCAATTCCCAACTTGGTTTTGTCGCAAACCACATCTCGCGTTGTCACAATTTTCTTTGTCTCATGATTATAGATCATGTAAGCCTTTGACTCTTCATCGTAACCCATCAGCAATCCCTTTTGAGTTTTACTGCCCAACTTGTTTCTCTTCATCTTTGGAACATGCATATAACTCAAGCATCCAAAAATTCTCATATGACTCACTTCTGCCTTCTTCTCATGATACCGTTTGTATGGTGTTACTCCCTTGTTCGCTACTGTAGGGCTACGATTCACTATGTAGTTAGCAGTGTTAATGGCTTCAGCCCACAAATAGCCAGGAAGCTTACAGTTGGAATCATACTTCTTGCTCTCTCGACGATGGTCATGTTCCGTCGCTCTGCAATTCCGTTTTGCTCCGGTGTCAGTGCCTGCGTGAGTTGTCTTTGAATGCCATGGAACTCACAGAATTGTTTGAACTCCCCATAGGTGAATTCTCCGCCTCGATCTGTCCTAAGAGCACCAACTTTGCAGCCGACCTCCTTTTCCGCCATTTCTTTCAAGTATCTAAATTTTTGGAAAGCTTCGGATTTGCTTCCGAGGAAAAATACCCAAGACTTCCTATTGTAGTCGTCAGTAAACACTATGATGTATTTCGAGCCGTGTAGGGAAGCAATTGGGAACGACCCCACTAAGTCTGCATGCAGGAGTTGTAAAGGCTTTGATGCTGCTGGAATTTTTCGGAAACCGTTCGCGTCGCTGTCTACCAGCCAAACAGTGTTCGCAAACCTCCTTGCTGACCTCAAGTCTTGGCATGCCGGTGACTCTACATTCACGAGATAAGTGACTCAGACCTATGTGGTTTAGATGCCCATACCTCAAATGCATTCTGATCTCTCTCCTTGATATCATCTAGGGCCTTTTTGTCGCCTGTCACATGACGAGTGGAGCCAGAGTCCACATACCAGGGCTGGCGCTTTTCACCTTTTTCTACACTGTTTGCAATTTCAGTGAGAGCTATCTCAATCACCTCAACAGCGTCAGAATATTTCTCATCACTATCCTCTCCCTGGGCTACAAGATTTACGCTAGTGCCCTATTTCTTCGCAGAGAATTTCTTGCTGCAGTAGCGCGCCGCATGGTCGGGTGAGCCACAAACGTAGTACCTGAAATCTTCACTTGATCGAGTCTGCCAGGTTGAGCTGGAGCTCCCTCTCCCTCTGGAGCAGTTCAAACCGCTGTTACGTCCTCGCCCACGGCCTCGTCCTCCTCGGCTTCCTCCTCGCCAGGCATGGTCGGCCATATGTAGGTTTTTAAACTGAGCTGATAAGGCCTCGATGTCTCCGATCTTTTTACGTCGAAGCTCCATTCGATGTATCTCGTTCAGCAACTTGGCTGATACAGCTGCAAAGCTTCCACACCTTTTGATGTCTTAAGTTCCTCTGTTGTTGTGCGGTAGTATTCGGATTTCCCCTTCTCAGCTGCCTCTGCCAGTTCTTGCTGCATTGATCAAAATAGGGATGAGTACAAAACGAAATACAAACATGTATTCAGAAAGACAAGTGAGAACAAGCTCGGCCTTACCGCATACATGTACTCCAGAAACGCCTCTCGAGTCAAAGAATACCAAGTGCCTGCAGCTCATCATGTTTCGCACTTCTTGATTATATCGGGATGGAGTACTGTGCGAAAATCATCCAGCTTCATCAGACCAATCCTCTGAATTCGGAACAGTGTGTGGACCAAGCTTGTTGTCACATGTGATTTCTCTGTCGATCTGCAAAAAGATTGGAAACAATGCATTGGTAAACATCATTTTTTGGTGGGATTAACAAGACATTGGAGAGGCAATGGAGTCTCTAGGATGACATACTTGTTCACGTCGTGCATAGTTGTAAGAAGCCTAGCGATGCCCAAAACCATTGCCTCTACAACAACATGCTTGTCTTTGTCTTTCGCATGATGTTTCTGAATGTATCCCATCCATGCCAGCAATCGGTGGTTGTCGTCCCAGACGTAGAACATGTGGTTGCAGAATTGATGGGTGTTTCTTCCCATCATGAGGCCCAACTCGAACTCCTCATTAACATCCTTCCAACACTCATCCCAGTTATCTCTGATCTCAGGAGACACTAATGTGCTTTTCCCATTTGTATCCGTCAGTGACACATAAAAAATTTGTGCACCAGGTCTGTATCCATGCACGAAATCAGTTTCCAATTTTGTTATATCATGGGAAAGAGGGGGACGCACAACAGGCATAGATATCATCCGGCATAGTGGGATGTCCAGACACCCTCCAGAGACGAGCATGTCCCTAATAACCTCCTGAGAGTTTACCTTTTGGAATGACATGAGTTCTTTCACCTTGTCAAGGTAGTGCACTTCAGGTTCATGTGCTTCATCGCTATTCTCAGAGCTTTTGGCAGACTCGTCCCCATCTCCAGAACCTTTTGCTTCTGTTCCTGTCTGCTTGGATTTCACAGTTTTCTGCACGATCCAATCTGACAGTGAGTAATGTGCAAATAGTGAACATCGGTACCGACCATCACTCTGTCTCGTCTCAAATCACAGTGAATGGCGGCACTGACATTCACAACCACCTACACAACTAAAGTTGATCCAGACGAATGCAAACCAAAACAATATGATTACATAGTGATGGTCGGTACCGACAATCACTATGTTTCTGGGCAAACAAGTACAGAGAGGTTCTGAGCATTAGCAAACGGCGTTAACGACAATCACAAAACATTGCATTTGAAGGACCTGCTGGATCGGTTTGGTGCAATGAAATATATGTCTAAGTGATTGGCGGCAACGACACTCAGTCTAGTTTAGGGTAGAAAGTAAGTGCAGATAAGTCAGAGAGACTCCATTGTGATGATCGTCACAAACAATCACTGTTTCTTGTCTGTCTCGAACGTATTTTCCAATCGATATTCTACATGAATCTACAGTATGGTCTCCAAATTTGTGATTGGCGGTACCGCCATTCCACTTCTCTAATCTGTTCAACCTGAAACATAGAAAATGCAATGCGAGACTATATGACTGAATATGCCGACCATCACTCTCTCTCCACGCATACAGGTACATAAAGCTCATGATGAGAATCGAATGGCGTTAACGACACTCGCACTACACTAGAATCGAATGCCGTCAATCACAGGTTCCTGCTACAGAATGAAAGAGAATGAGTGCTTGAAAGGCAATCAGACTGACTCTATGATATGAAGAACAGTGAATGACGGTACCGCCAGTCACAAACTGTTGGTGTGGAAAACCATAAACAGAGGAGTACAAAGCAAATCAGCATGGTTTCATAGTGATGGTCGGTACCGACCATCACTTTCTAGGACATTGCACTCACTCTCTTCGTAGATCTGTAAACTGGAAATGGAAGGTAGAGAACATTTACTGGCGCCTTCTTAGGTTTTGAATTTGGATCCCCTTCTGCAGCTTTTCTCTTCCCTCTCACATCTGCTGGAATTTTTGTCTGCTCTAGGGTTTGTAGACCTTCTCCCGGTTCAGCGTTCCCCGGACTTCCACCTCCTTCAGTTTCCCTGCGAATTATCTCTGCTTCCACAGTCTGGTTTCCAACGCTCACTGTTATCTCTGACTGTGTGACAGCTGCAGCCTCATTCTCGGTCTGCTTTTGTGTTGCAGTCTCCGCGTTCACCTGCTGCCTTGGCCCTATGTTCTCCAACAAACGACGCTTCGTCATTTGCTCTCTTGCTTTGAGTCTCTCTCTAAGGGAAGTAAAATAAAGTGACTTCCTTCTCTTTTGTATCGTAGAAGGAACCCTCTCCAGCTTGACTACCTCTTTCCTTCTAAGTGCGGAAACTAGAAAGACAAAGTGACTCTCGATTTCTTGCGGAGTTGTGTGCGTTGTGGATTGCCTCTAGAAGCATCAGATTCCCTCTCGCGTGACCGTTACACAAAGTCGTTCCCTTATTAGTGCACATGCCAGCCATTAGTGGACAGCTGTTCGTTTGCAATGTAATTATCGATGTCTGATGTGTGTTGCCCAAAATGAACGGCGTGTCGTTTATTTGAACGGTTTCAATAATTGAAAATAACAGCGAATCTCAGACATCTCAGCGCACAATCTCAGACAAATAAATGTAAATGAACGAGTGTTTGATGACAATTTTTTGGATATCATACACATTCATCCTTGTTGGCTAACCCCACGTTCGTTTTACAGTTTGGACTTTCAAGGTGCACATGATCATTGGTAGTAGTATAAAGATGCATTTACTTCATCTGCTATCCCACCCTCAGATCCTGTGGCACGCTTCCGAGAAGTCGGCTTGTTATTATGTTTATTGATGAGGTTCTAAATAAAGGTTTAACAGCTACTGAAATTGCTCTTAGGGATACTCTGTCTACAGGGCCCACAAAAAAAGTAATTAAAATGGACGGCTGCATGTCTGGAAGGAATAACAGAATGTGCACAATCATCGTGTAAGCTTTCTCCGCGATATTCTCTACTTATTCTTCAACAGAGTTATGGAGACCTCAGTCAACAGATTTCACTGAAGATCTGCGATAGCAAGGCATCTTCGTACGAGAGGAAAGAAGATGGCTTCCTCTGAAGTTGAGTTCTTCTCTGACGACAAACCAGTGTCGTTCTCCAAGAAAGCCCTTGACAATGGATTCACAATTGTTCTGGAACATGTCTTGGCTACCCGGTTTGAGCTTTAGAATGGCTCCATCTTTTTGGAGAAAGAGGTATATGATTTGGAAGGGAAGTTGTTGAAATACTCTTTCCAAAACCGTGATGAGACGGCTCATGTCAGCCAGTGGAGAGTGCGCCCTAGTCGATACAGAGTATTTGGAGAGCCTCAGCAAAAGTCCCTTGGATCATATGTGACGCCCGGTACTGCTGCCTCAGTTGTTGAAGACAAGAGGAAGGTGGTGGTGAAAAAAGAACAGACGTGCTCCACTCCAATCGTTGAGCTTTCGGATTCGTTTGATGATGACATAAGTAAAATTCCAAATCTTGTCCTTCCTACTGCAGTTGCAGAAGCGGATGAAGAAGAGATTTGTAGTGTCATTCCAAAACTACGAGCGATGGGAGGAATGGCAGGTTTCAAAAGTGAGTTGCGAGGAATTGATTGGGAATCTTTGAAGCAGGTGCCTGTGAAGTTCTTGCCAGAGACTTTTGATGGCGATATCCTATTGAGCTGCCTCCTCCTCCGCGAGTTGGATGTGTAACAATCATGATGCATGGAATGGACAAGAAACACGACGGGCACCCGTGGTGTAGAACAAAAACATCCAATATTCAAAATGATGACAAGCTTGTTTTCAGGAGAATAGTTTGCAATGGACACCTTAGGTGTGATAATTTGAATTGCAGACACTTTCTTCAGTCTAGGGTTCATAATCAAAGCGAGTGGGACGGTCTGGCGGAAAATCTGGGACTGCCCCTCTACCGGCAAACACTTTCGTTTACAAATTTTGCAAACTTGTGTCATCCTGCCTAGCGCTGTGCGGAGCAAGAATGTACTATGTTGTCCACCGTTTGAAAACAATGACAAGAGCTTGTGTGCATTTCGGTTTTCATAACCATCCTGTCTCGAAGGGGGATTACAGGGAGAGTGTTGAGACAGTATCGAGGTTGATTAAACAGGAGTACGAGAGAAACCCATCCGCAACAACATCTGCAATTGCTCTTGGCGCAAGCAAGTCCTTCTTGAAAGCCATATTTTGAGTGAAGGGGATTCTGTGGGGACTAAACTTGACTGTGCAGCATTGGACCTGGTCATGGATCATTTCTCCACTTTGAGTTCACCTAACATTCGGCATCAGATCAACGCATTGAGAATGGGCTCTGGTATCAGAGGCTACATAGACAACATTTTGGAATTGAAACGATTGAGCAAGTACAACTACATCCAGGACAATATTTTCCCAGGTCAAGGTGTCCTCAAAGTATTTTTTTTCAAAATGTCGACTGTTGGGGATGGTAGTGGGGTTAGCCTCGTGAAGCGGATGCAGAAGACTGGGGGCTTGCAGAATTGTTTTCTTATGTTTAATCATGTGAAACGAGTGAAAGATTGGATGACAATGGTTTGTCATGTCTACGATCCAGTGTATCAACGAGTTATGACAATTGCAGTTTGTGACATGCAATCCGAGGATACGGAATCCCATAAGCTCATGTGGAATTCCTTGATACGTGTTATGGGCTGCCATCTCCAAATTTTGCAGGTTTCATGGCGGATAGTGCTCAAGCAAATTTCAATGCTGTACGAATTGTCTTCGGATCGGGCGACCCAAAAGTGCCAATGCCAGGAAGAGAGCGTACATGTCTATTCCATTGGACACAATCTCTGGATAAACATACAAAGTCGGACATCAAATTAGAGATGCAGACTCGGCACCGTAAATTGTGCAAAAAGTACAAAGATGCTAGAACAATGAAGGACGCGGACACTTTGTTCCAGACAATTCGTGCCTGGTGGTTCTCTTCTGGAGCTGCATCGCTTGAGAGTATGAGAGCATTGGAAGATTGGCTGGCGTTTTGGCACTTCCGGTACAGACAGTGGGAAGCAGCCATGACAGTGGTACGGGGCTTATATTTCTTGTTTTATTCATACATTTACTTTCCATATTTTTGACTCCTTGCTTTCTTTATGTTGTTTCCTGTGCACTGTTCTAAAGTATGGTTCTCCACTTTGCAGAACATGTCCATTGAGGAAATGACGGACATGCCATCTTGCAATTTGGCAGAGACTGTGCACAACGCATGGTTGCAACAGTCTAGGAAACGAGGTCGGGATTTGTATGTGGCAACAACAGATGATTTGATACGTGCCTTGCAACAACAAACCCGATACCGTGATTTCTTGCGAGGTGGGGTTGGTGGCAAGGGTCCGGACAAATTGGAGTTGATGTTGCGTACTGCAAACAGATCTGGGGATCCAAGCAAGATAGCACGGGCGGTGAGCATGTATGCCCAGGGAACGCCACTTGTTTCTAGAGTTCCACATCTTGAAGGGGAGGAGAGATTCGGCTCGTGTAAGATGAAATTGAACACTCCACCTCGTTCGGATTTCGATTTGCACAGGGCAGACCGTGATAATTTCTCGAAGCCTCGTGTTCCCCTGCATGACAGATCCATGTCCGGAACCTCCATTCTGGAAGAACCTCCAATACGACGGTAGGCTCCAACATCAAACAGTGCCACTGAAATGGTGCAGGAGAGAAACAACCCCTTTGATGTGCTTGAGTCCGCATGCCCCGACCACGTTTGGCACATAGAACGCACAAATGCAGGGTCTCGTGTGAAATGTACAGCGATCAGGGCAACTAATTTCGAGAAGTGCACTTCATCTATATCCAGAGGTGGTGTCCGGAGTCCTGCCCCGACTTTCACGGGTTTGATGCGTCCACACGGTCAACTTGAAGCCAAGAACCACAAGTTATGGTTTTACGCAGATAATTGTGGCAGATGTGTGCATGGAACTGTGCGTCCTTCCGTAGTGATGAAGCCATCCAATTTGGCCCGTCAAGGTGGGAACACATCTCACAAGTCAGGAGATTGCAATGCTGGAGGAGGCAGACTTTTCCCTTGCGAGACAACCCCAACTGCATGCATGTGCTACTACTTCTGCGTCCTCTCGGGTCCCTCCGGCAAATCCTCACTTGTGGCCAATCAAACGAGATGGAAAGCTCGTTCGGCGTTTCCCTCCAACCGCTGAACACTTTGGCAAAGTGGAGTCCGCAAGAATGCTCCAAGCTCGTGTTGGAAGCACCACGGAAATGCCCGATCCAAGATATGGTCGGGTGTACACAATGATCACTTCGACATCTGCTGTTCATGACAGGGCCTACGACATCACGGTTTCCAATTTCTCCAATTGCACATGTCCTAATTTTGTGAATATGCTATCAACCAGTTTGGGCAAGAGAGGTAAATTCATACCCTGTAAACATTTGTATTTCATATTTTTGAAGAGGATGGTTTGCGATCCCAAACGTGACAACTTCGTTCACCAGGCCACTCTGAGTTTCAACGAGGTCGATACTCTATTGCAGCGGGATACAATACATGGGTAGCATCAACTATGCAATGTGGTATGTGGACGACCATGCTATGAAATGTGTAATTCAAATCAATTCATTTGCAACATCGTCGGCGGTGCAATGATATGGCTTCCAACTATACTGAATGAGCTCTGAGTTGCAACTTTTAAAAGCACATGCATCATTGCACTGTTCGAAGTCTATATGTCTTCCTGTCGCTATGCACTGCAATCATCTTTTGAAGATGATCCTAACTCTCATTGTTATTTGAGGATGGAGGAAGGTCTTCCCGTGGCAGCCTCTATGGCGCACACTTTGTGAGGATATTTTCTCGTCCTCGTAATTGTAAAAGTGAAACAAACATTTGTAATTGCACAATGTTGGATGCTATAATTGTAGGCCTCATGGTAGTCTTGATTGTATTCAGGCAAGATTCCCTGCATTAATCCCACGGTCATAGGACCATCCTCGGTTATAGGCGGCGCATGTTAATGCTGACGTGGCAGATGACAACACGGTGTCATGTCATCATTTGCCGCCACATCAGCCTGCTGTCAGCTGGCGTGAACGTACGCTCACGCCACATCACTCCTGCGTGAGCGTACGCTCGCGCGCTCACGCCATTGCGTCGTTGCAAGCTCCTACAGTACTTATTCTCAAATATAGTAGCAATTCTATCTCCTTGAGTAGGAACTTATAGCAACCCTTAGATAATCATGAAAATAATACCCATTGTATTCACGGCTTGGACTCCCAATGCGTTCACTGATATTAGAACCATCACCAAATTGTGTCTGCCGCTGTGTTAGCATGTCGGTCTGCTTTCACCAAGAGAGAGTTCGACCAACCCTCAATCCACAGAGCCTCTTTTCTGCACTTATAACTGAGGATTGGTGACCTTGAAATTTTCTGTGCAAACCAGCAATGGAGTAGCTAAGCAGCAATAGCTTCAACCACAGAAGGCTACACCACCCACAAGCACCTTTCATATAAAAGCGGACAACCGTGATGCCCTGCAAAAAAAAAAAAAACCTACTGATAGCAATGGTAAACTGCTTATTCACTACGCACAGCGAATCGTTACTACTCTAAGCCATTGAAGACAAGACGTATATTCACCATGCATCTCTTGTCACAACCATATGAAGATAGCCTCACCTTACCAAGCCTGTGCCCCTATGTGAAGATATGAGAACTCCTGCAAGGCTCGTTCTATGCCTATTGGTCAGCCTGCATAGAAACTCCTCTAAATCATAAATGGAAGTTCCCACTATCCGATGTTATTGGGACACACTTTCCATAGAATTAACCTCTCTCTCTCTCTCTCTCTCTCTCATTGCACAACGCTAGACCAAACGAAGTAAATAACATGATGTGTACATCAGTCGTTACATCGACACCAAGTTTAGAGAATGAGTTGCATAGACTGATCCAGGGCTTGACGGATCCATCCCTTGACTACGATCTAGTGACCCACCTACATACATATGCATGCATGCCTATCACCGCATCAATCTTATATCTAGTGGCCAATAGTGGGAATTTTTACTTCTCTTCCTTTGTCGATAATCTCGTGGAGATTCTTGTGGGCGTTTTGAAGTTTCCATCAGATCACATCTTGCCTGGGCATTTTGTCAAACACTTGGCTTGCACCCACCACATCCCCACACTTGTAGTACATGCTGACAAAGGCAGTGCCCATAAGGAGATCTGACTCAAATCTAGCCTTGATGATGCTCGTATGGAGATGCTTGCCCTGTTCCACAGCTGCTGGGCTGCCACATGCTTTGAGGATGCTCATAAAGGTGACCTTGTTGGGCTTCACGCGTGTTTATTGCATTCGTTGAAAGTATTCAATTGCCTCTCCGCTATGCCCTTCCTCAGCTAGTCCTGCAATCATCGTAGTCCATGAAATCACATTTTGTGTATGCATATTGTTAAAAACTTGGTGCACATTCACTATACTCCTTCATTTGCAATACATGCTGACAAGAGCGCCATTGCTTACTTGGAGATCTGACTCAAATCCAACTATCTTGATTTCGGCATGGACTCGTTCGCCCTGTTCCACAGCCGTGGGGTTGGCACATGCATTGAGGATGCTCATGAATGTGACATTGTTGGGCTTCAAGCCTTCTTGTTGCATACTTCGGAAGTAACGAAAAGCCTCTTCACTTTGCCCGTGTCGAGCTAATCCTGCAATCATGGCATTCCAAGAGATCACATCTCGCTTAGGGATTTTTTCAAAACAAACTCCTTCTGAGTTTGCGCATATTTTCTTTCCCTGCCCTATCCTCACACAAATGTCCTACTCCTTTGTTCTGCTGGCAGATTGTGGGCATGTATAGCTGCAATGAAAATTCATGCATCAAACAACAAATTGTACCCTATGCAAACACAAACTTCTTCAGGTGGGCCAGACATCCACACGATTGCAACTTACAATGGTATACAACATATGTGGGCAACGTACAAACATAATTCAATATGGAAGGGAAACGCAGAGTGCCAAGGTGGGGGCGCGTTTGGAAGGCATGAATAGAACTGATGTACGAGGAAATGCACAATGAGGGTAGCAAAACCCTGGATTTGGGTGACAGTGTATGTGACGACGTGGCATATATCCCAACGTCCATTCTTTCTTCAGATTTGCCATTTGAAATTTGAATAGATGTCAGAATGATTTCTGAAAGAGGGCATGATGTATGCTTGGGATACCATGTAGCATGGGGAGGATGAAGGCATGTATGGAGGATGGAGGGCGATGCCATGCATGAGGGCACGTCTCATGTCCTAGCAGCGGGACATGAGGCACGGGAGGGCGTGCCGCGCGGTTGGTGTGTGGGCGATGGAGGCGGGTGGGCGTGGGGTGGCGGGGGGGTCCATGCTGGCTGAACCGGCTCCCTCGCATTCAACTCCAGGGCCCCATCTAATTCTTGGCGGGAAAAAGCTGAAAATTCTTTACGGTTAGGTAGAGCTCGCAAGATGATGGCTTTTCAGCTAATTGCGAAACTTTTCTTCTCCCACAAGTTGACCGCGCAATATCCAACGCCCCCCAAAAAATACGTGCTTGTCTTATGAAAGTTGGTGCTTTAACCCCATGCTTGGCTGTGTATAATCGACATAACACCATGTATGTTGGGTGCTTTATCCCCTCATTTAACTGGAACTTCCTGCTGGCTTGCCTCGCAAAGCACCGTAGCCACTAGCACTGATCTGCTGCAGCTGAGAAGCTCACCGTGTTACCATGTGTGGCTGCGGGTCCTCGGCCTCTCAGTCCGGCAATCACTGGGATGTGCAATGCAGTAGGAGGGTGCAAAACATGGGCGTCGTAAGAGCATCTATCAGGTCCGAAGAGCGTGTGTCTTCATCTTCTTCGTCAGACTCTTTGCTGTCGTCTGAAAACAATCTCCGTGGCAGCTCTCGCTGAGAGCTGGTGATGGTAGGCATCCAAACTGTTGGTGTACAAGTGTCCTCAGTGGCGTTATCTGAAGGGAGAGGCCCTACATGGAGCACCAACAGATTAGCGATTGTTGTGGGAAGAAGGGAAGCTGCCGGTGGATCATTATGCAAGGCTGCGGCTTCCTGGTGGAGCTTCCACCTGAGAGGTGACGATCCATCTCCTCCTCTGCATTGTATGGATCAAGCTATCGTTACTCCTACAGTCATTCTCTTTGTTTCAGCACTCGCATGAAATTCGAGTATGGTTTACCCTGGCCATGGATGTGAATGGTTGCGGATCCATTGCAGTTGTTCAAGTTATAGTCCTATGGTTGCCTCTCAACCCTGTGGCCCGCAGCTTTAAGGACAAGGCGTATTTGAGTTCAGTGTCGGACTGTCCGTCATCCCGGCCTATCAAGGTGTGCCGATTACCTTGTATACTTTTTGTAGGGTCGTGCGAAATGTATTGAAGTTCAGAAAATTATTCTGGCAAAGCAAGAGACACAGCCCAAAATGTCAACCTTCATTGCTATAAGAAAGAAAAGAAAGAAAGAAGGAATTTATGATGTCCACTGAGAGCAGTAACTCAGTATCTTCATTGTTTATCTTACGCATCTCAGAATTTGTTTATCTTACACATCTCAGCGGTGTCCTTGCAGAAAGAGGTAGATGCAGAACAGAAATGTGGCTCTGTTTTTCTTGGGGTGGTTTGTTCTTTCATGCATTCTTAGCCTTACTTCGAAATAGAAGGGATTGTACGTTAGAGTAAAGAGTGAAGCAGGACATAGTAGTAAGGATATAGCATTTCATGCCATATGTGGTGCATATAATAGCAGTCTGTATACCCGCAAATGCAGTGTAGATAAAGGGCCTTCTCTCAGTACTTGTCGTGGTGGGATATGAAGTATATGAAACTTTGCCTTTCTCCGAAAGAATGTAAGCGCTTGTATGGAGTCTTGACTTCAGAGCTATCCAAAGATTCCTTGGCATTTCTTTCTGGATTGACCACAAGGATAACTTTGCCTTGGTTTGGTTTCTTTTACACCCATAATTATTGACATGGTGTGGAACCCCTAACTGAAGGGGGTGGGCGAGTCATGGCTACTTCTACATGGACCAAACCAGCTCATATGCCAGTAAAAATAAACTAGCATATGTCTGGAAATTTACAATGTGATGTTTTTAAGATGGAAGACTTTTGGCCACAGCTCTTTGAGATAGGCCTAGAAAATTCCTCCACTCCTTCACAACATTATCCCTTGGGTGCCATGTAGGACTCCGTGGCTTTTGGGCCAGAGCAAACTTGGACCATCAGCATTGCTCGCTCACAAACACACACCAAACACTCAAAAAGCAAACAGAAACCTCGCATGAGAAACCAAACACTCCCGGACGGAAAGCAACGCAGCCAAACACTCACTCGCTCAGTCAAGAACAGTCTACCACAGACCGCCTGCCACAGTGTGTTTGGCTCTAAATACGGTTGCGTGAAAATGACTTAAAAGATCTTGTATGCACAGCAGGTCCAGCCTGGGCATGAATATGGGTGTTTAGGATTATGTTAGCTCACTTTCATTAATATTTGACCTTGTATCATTTTTGAATCCCGGCAGGGAGGGAGGTGTTCTCTTAATCTTAAACTTGTGAGGACTCTGCCAGAGTCAGAAGATCTCTAGATACTGTATGCCCCCAAAGAAGAGTCACCCAGCACAAAGTATTCCTCACTCTTCTGGGGAACTGCTTGAGCTCTTTTTGGCACTGACAAACATCCTTTTTAGCAAGGAGATATTCTCTGCAATACTGTTCCCAGCCTGCTCCCCAAGCTGTACTTCACCTCTAACGATCATCCCCGCCATAGGAAGCCAAATGGTTGACATGTACTGATGATTATACTTTCGAGTCTATAATCATTCCTTTCCACTTTACAAAGCTTACGCATGTGGTAACATATATGACCTCTTCAACCTCCCAATTGAAGCAACACACTTTCTTTCATGTTGCTGGCTTCACCAGTAATCCCCACAAGAGCAAATCCCATCTCGGAAGTGATGAAAGCGGTTCGCATCCCGTACAACAAGTGTCCGCCCAACAATCTTCGAGAGGAACTTACTGGCAGTATGGCAGTCACGACACACCCGAAGGTTCTTGATCACACAGATGGGCATTCCAGGAGACGTGCTGATGAGTCCAAACACAATGGCCAGCTTCTCACTGTGGTGACAAAGAGATAATTCCTTTTGCTCCTCTTCCACGTCATGCAACACAAGGCGCGTGTCAGGCATGTACCCTGCCTCCATCATTTGCCCAGACCACCTCCTCAGCTCAGCATGGATTTCCTTGATTTTTGGATGCAATCTGTCTTCCATAACGAACTCATGAACCTGGTTGTTCAACTCAATCCAACTGCGCCCTGGCTCCTTTCTCACACCTATTTCCTCCATCATTTGTCTAACCTTTGTCTAACCTTTGCATGCAGCCAAAATGCTCCACTGCAGGTGTAAGGCCATGATCTCGACTCATGGAATGAAAGTAGTGATGGCCTTCATCAAATAGGCCCACATGGCTACAAGCCAAGAGAAAAGGTATAAAGCTGATACCGTCTGGCTGGAAGCCTTCCTGTTGCCTATGTTTAAATAGTCTGATGGCTTCCCTACCACACCCACGCTGAGCATAACCTGCAATCATGGCAGTCCATGAAATCACATTTTGTTCCAGCATTTCATCAAACACTTGACGTGCATCCTTGACGCTCCCAAATTTGGCATACATGTCAACAAGAGTGGTTTTCAAATTACCGCATACCACAATTCCAGCTTTGAGAATGTCAGCATGGACCTGCTTACCCTTTACCAGAGCTCCTATGCTGGCAATTGCATTGAGAACACAAATGAATGTGACCCTGTCGGGCATCACCCCTTCCTGTTGCATTTGCTCATACAATTTGAAGGCCTCTTCATCATGACCCTGCTGGGTATACCCTGTGATGATCGCATTCCATGAGACCACATTTCTTTCAGCCATTCTGTCAAATATATGATGTGCATCCTTAAGGCTCCTGCATTTGGCGTACATATCCACGAGCCTATTCTCTAAAATTAATAGATGACTTCATTCCAGTTTTAATGAAGTCAGCATGGACCTGCTTGCCCTTCTCCAGGTGTCCTAGGCTCGCACAGGCCTTGAGAACATGAATGTGACCACAACTGGTATCACACCTTGCCGTTGCATTTGCTCATAGATTTTAAAACCCTCTTCACCTTGCCCATGTTGAGCATGGCATGTGATCATGGCATTCAATGAGATCACATCTCGTTCAGGCATTTTGTCAAACACTTGACGTGCACCCCTCACACTCCCACATTTAGCATATCCTGCAATCATGACATTCCAGGAGTTCACATTTGGTTTTGCCATTTTCTCAAACTTGTCTTGCATCCTTCATACTCCCACATTTGGCATACATATCAACAAGAGCATTCTCCAAAGTTATGTCTGAGGCAATTACCGTTTCCAAAATGATAGCATGGACCTGCTGGGCCCTTTCCAGAGCTCCAAGGCTGCCACACGCTGGCAGAACACAAGTGAACGTGACCCTGTCAGGCATCACCCCTTCTTGTATCATTTGCTCATAGACTTCCAAAGCCTTCTCAGCATGCCCATGCTTAGCATATCCTGCAATCATCATACTCCAAGTGAAATTATCTCGTTCAGCCATTTTCTCAAACACTTGTCGTGCATCTGCCACGCTCCCACATCTGCTATACATGTTGATAAGGCTGTTGTCTAGAAAGATGCTTGGCTTGACTCCACTTTGCACAATGTGGGCATGCACCTGCTTTCCCTCCTCTAGGGCCTGATGTTGATGCACCCCTGCAAGAGACAGACGTAAGGATTGGAGTCTGGCCGAATGCCTGTTTTTATCAAAATATGGAGCGCCTCTTTCAGTCGTCCCTCCTTGCATAGTGACCTTACATCCCCATGAAACCCAGAAGGTTTGTTGTTGAATCCCACTCTCGGGCCTCCCTCATCAGATTGTGGGTGATCCTCTGCCATGGCAGCTAGCTCTGCTTTCACCCAAGGGGGGTTTGAGGAACTGTCAATCCAAAGCACTTCCTTTGTTCGCTTCTTTCTGAAGTAAGGTGATCTTGGACTTTTCTTTGACAGACCACGAGTATCCCATAGCTTCACCGACAGCAGGGTTCCAACTGTCCAGCTCCCAAGAATCTTAAATGATGTTGAACCACCTAGCAAATGCCAACACTGCGGCGGCTTTTGCAGCTTCTTCAGAACAAAGAGCAAAATCGTCATTGATGTAACCAACTGAAGCATGTTCGTACCAGCTTCACTCAGAAGTCCTCCTTGACTCACCTTCTCATGCCTGTTATCCCACCACAGTGAAGTATCTGAAAAGAGTTCTTGTCAGAGTTGTTCTTGGGTCCTCACTTTACCTGCGTGCCAGAAAATGCAAGCGTGAGAGTGTTGCCAGCTTCTCATTCTCTCAGTCTTACTGAAGATCACTAATGTCCCTAATGATCCCTGTCCTCTAGGAAGCCTATTGCCATTGGGTGGACTTGATACGGGAGTACATCAATGTCTCTGTGACTAAATGCCGGCCTTGTGACCTCGTGTCCTTGATTGTTTCGACCTGAAGCGCTTTGCTCCAGGTAAGGTAGTGCATTGGATTTAGTTGGAAAGCTTGGGGCCTTTCCCTCTTTAGAATATGCCTACACGGGCCATTCCCTGCAACTCCCTGGAGTGTGATCTCTGAATGGTAACAAGCGGACCCCTACCGCTTGGGGCAGCCCCTCCGACAAATTGGGCAGTCGTATGCTCTGTCTAGAGTACTCGGCACTTGGGCTCGGGTTGGTTCCTGTGCTTAAACTTATAGCCTGCGACTACAATCAAAATTTTAGCTCCAATCAACATCAAGACTCCTCAGGGTGATTCCTGGAATTGGTTACTTATGCCAAATCTAGGGCTTCATGTGTAGTTTTTGGGGTGAATCCCAGGATGGACGATGTGTCCTTTAAAACTACATGCTCTAGCTTAGGCTTGGATTTCATGGCTAATGGTACCAGCTCGAGACTTGATAACAGGGGTACATTGAAGGTTGCAATGACCAAAAGTGCTTCTAATAGAGTCCCACATCAATTCAATCTCAAAGACGTTCGTCCCTTGACTGGCTGGATAGCGATCTTAGACATTGGTGATTCAATGGGGCGCTCTAGGAAGACAACCAAGGGCAAGGACTTCAACTTGAGAGTTTCTAATCGGTTTGATGCTCTGGATGAGGTTGAATCCAAACAGCCAGAAGGACAAGAAGCCCCTAAGTGTACGGACCCTGAACGTCCTGAACCTGAAGGATTTGGTACTCTGAATGGTTTACCAATCCTCAAGGTTTACACAAGACGAACAAACTCTATACACGGGGTAATTGTCCCCAAGCCGTCAGATGGACAATCTGTCTCTAAGTGTGCAGAGCCTGAACGTCGTGTAACTGAAGGATTTGGTACTCTAAATGGTTTACCAATCCTCAAAGTCTACACAAGACGAGCAAAATCTATACACGGGGTAATTGTCCTCAAGGGTTTGACGGACAATCTGTCCCTATGTGTGCGGAGCTTGTGCGTCGTGTAACTAAAGGATTTGGTACCCTGAATGGTTTACCAATTCTCAAAGTTTACACAAGACGAGCAAAATCTACACATGGGGTAATTGTCCCCCTTTTGCAGAACGGTTGGCCGTCCAAGAGCAATCACAAGCTACCTAGACGACAAACAATTCACATGTAAAGGGCTGGCTTGCGGCTGGCCACTTTCAACTTCTCAGGGTTGACCAACCAAAGGAAACAACTCGAAGTGGGACAAGTTCTTCGGACTAATGATATTCATATCTGTGTTGGGCAAGAAACATGGGAACGTCGGATAAACTGGTTCAAGATGTCAATGGTTATAAATGGGCAGGTAAGATGTGTACTCTCAAGGCAGCCTCTGCCAAAATGCGGTCAAAAAGGGGTTGGATTCTTTGTCCATGATTTCTTGTTTGACAATTGTGAAATTATCAACAAGGGTTTGAGGTACAAGCATAGTATCTAGCTAAAACTGAATCTGAAGGGCAGCATGAGTACGAAGGACCTCTTTGTGGGTTGTGTTTACATGCCCACAGAGGGGACCCTTAGTGCTGACGCAGACAAAGCCTTCGAAGATGTAAAGCTGGACTGTGCTTCATTCCTTGCCAAAGGTCAGGTGGTGCTATTGGGTGACTTCAATGCCCGGGGGGGCAAAGGGCTCCATCAGGACGATATCCTTGGGCCTTCTGGTAGGGACGAGCTGAATTCTAATGGCAGACGGTTAATTAACTGTCTGGAAGAGCTTTAGCTTTTGACCTTGAATAACAAGACAACAGGTGACCAAGTGCAGTGGACTCGTGAGAAATCCCAAACTGGGGAACGTTCCATTGTGGACTATATCATAATGGACAAAAATTTGTTCCCCCAGTGTGCCAATGTGTTGATCAATAGAACTGATATTGGTACCTCTGACCACTTCCTGGTTTGGACTGAGATCAAAAGGTGTTTTCCCAACACCAAGAGATCTGTGAAACGTTCGATTCGGAAGTGGCGCATAGAAAAATTCCATAATGAGGAGGTCAAGGCTGAGTACGTCCAGGCCTTGCAAGAGGCTCTCCCTCATTTTGTCCAATCGCTCCAAGAACTTCAGTCTCGCTCTGACAACGCAAGAAATGAAGTCGAAAGAGCGGTGGACTCTTGGGAGAGGTTCGTTTCCTCCGTGGCTGACAAGATCATTGGGAGGAAACTAATTGTCTGTGGTAGAGCTGTTAATTGGTAGACCAATGAGATTAAACTCAAGAGAGCTGAGAGACGAACCCTCTATAAAGAGTGCTGCAATTTGAAAACCAACAGAGAATTGAGGGCGAGGTACTACCAGCTCCGTAAAGATATCAATCAGCTTGTTAGGTCTCAGAAGAAATTATACTGGGTCCAAGTTATACAGTGAAATAAACTCAAACCACCATGGTGGTAATGACAAGAAATTCTGGTTGGCCCTTCAACGGTCAGCAAATACAAGCGCTGAAGACTACTAAAGGTGCAGTGGTGACTTCATCGGTTGACATTGTCAAAACCTTTGAAACTCACTACAGTATCATTGGCAGAACTTCTAGGTCTAACAGTGAGGGGTCTTCTGCTGAATGGAGGGACACAGTTGGAAAAACTGTTCCTATGATTCAAAACAGCCCTGATGAACTGGAGTATATTTCAATGGCTTATCACGCTCCCATTAGTTCGTCTGAGATAGTGGAAGCAATTGAATATTTAAATGGATATAAAGCTGGTGGACCTAATGGTATTGTCAACGAGCTTATCAAGCACGGTGGCGATCCCATGATAGAGGCCCTAGTTCTCCTCTTTAACCTATCTGGAAGACTGAAATGATCCCCTTTCGCTGGCGACAGGGGGTCATTGTCAATCTATACAAGAAGGGTGACAGAGAAGAACCGGGGAACTACCGTGGCCTCACGCTCCTCAATGCTGTTGGCAAGACATTCTGTAGAGTTATAAGTACTCGTCTCGAGGTTGATCTGGAGTCTAGAGGTTGTTTCCACGAAGGCCAAGCTGGCTTTCGGCGAAACAGGGGCTGTGTGGATCATATCTTCACTCTAAGCCAGATTATCCAGGGAAGGAAAAAAGAAGGGAAACCCACTTATGTTTCTTCCTGGATGTCAAAAAGGCTTATGACACAGCGTGGAGAGATGGCCTATGGTTCCGCCTCTGGTCTTGTGGGATCAAGGGAAAGATGTGGAGAGTTGTCCATAACTTGTATGCTCACACCAAAAGCTGTGTCACTGTTAATGGACAGAAGTCCAACTTCTTTGACATAGACCAAGGTGTAGCTCAAGGATGTACTCTCTCCCCTCTGCTCTTCAACGTTTTCAACAATCAACTCCTCAAGGATGTGGAAAGTGAGGGATTTGGGTTAAGGGTGGGGGATACCACCATACCAGCCCTTATGTTTGCGGATGACTTCGTAGGGAGGCTCCAAGCAATCTCCAGGAGTTGATTGATTGCGCGAAGAGATACTTTGATCTTTGGGGGCCGCTTGTAGGAGAGTTGCAACCTGCACTCTTCTCCTCAGCTCCTTGTCCAATATCCCATACCAGAATTGGAACCTTGAGGGGCCGCCCATGGATGATTACCATGAGTTTAGGTGGGGGCACGATGTTGAGATCAAGGAGTGGAGGATGTATTGGTCACCCGACTATGTCTCCATCACTAGAGGGACAAGGGCAGCAACCACACCGGCCGCTGCACTAGCAGCTTCCACGAGCAGCAGTGGGACTAGTGGTACAAAAGCTATGACGTCCACCCAAACTACTGCTGCACCAGCATCAGTGGCGGTGCCTGCCTTCAACCTGAAACAACCCCTTCTATGCCATGAAAGGCGTAAACAGTTGTGGATTGCGCATTTGCTGCAAGTCACACCAACTTTCAAACTCTTGGATAAAATCATCCAACTCAATAGTGCCCACCGCTCCAGAGTACCTACGTGGCCCCTTGGTCCATTGTGTCTCACAACAATGGCAAGGAAACAACTTGCACCACCGGTGTGAGTTCTCCTGATTCACAATCCGAATCAGAATCTTCCGTAGAAGACAGAGGAGGTGAAGGTGGCCTAAACCGCACACCTCGTCTCGTATACCCGCTTGTATCCTAATGCTCGTACCGGCACTTTCCCCAGCAACTAGTGACACCTCCGTGTTGACAAACTGACACTCAACCGGTCATGAACCTATCTCTAACCCCCTCTCCACAAGGTAACCGAGTAGAGAACCTGATGCGGCTTATGGTTTGGAATACTAGGTTCCTAACATAGCCTGCACCTGCACCTGCATTCACCGCAGGCACTCCCATGGTTAGCTGGCATCAACTCCAACCTCACCACAGGAGAAACAAAGATGGTCTGACTAATCATCAACCCAGCCTCACCATCGACAGCATGCTCTAGAGTTGGATCGGCGATCAAGCCCGAGTTAGCCACCTATAAAATCAAGCGCCCACACAAAACTAGCATGGCGCACAATCAAGCATGCAAGTGTGGAGGGGATCCAAACACAAGAATGAAAACAACAACTCCCCCACACCAAAAACAATTCCACAGTGTCGCTCCTGCAAGGACACCCCAGCCCAAACCCGGACTGACTCTTGCCTCCACCTATGGAAAGGTCTCGGCCTACAAAGAAGGTGGGAAGCTATGAGGAAGGGAAGCTAAAGCAATGCCTATCCCCAGCACGCTCTCATCCCAACACCCTTTTTGTTCCTCTCTTCTCTCACTTGCATGACCATGAGAGCATCCTGTAGACACTCCTCAAACTGCCCTCCACGAGCTCATGAAACTTGGCCTCCAAGGCCCCATGCAAGCCTCCACAAGGTCCGTCAGTGCCTCCTTACATCCACCAGCCATTCCTCCGAATGGAACCACCTCAGGAAACCACGCCATTCATTGAAGGTTAACAAATGGAGCAAATAGAGGTACATATAGGCCCCAACAACATTCTGTCCAAAGGAATTACCTGCAGGCTGGTCCCCCCCCCATAGTTAAGAATTGGGCTGAAAACCCGGAAAGATTACCTGCAGGGAAGTAACCCCCTTTGTTAAAATGCAACAGGGGGGCAATTCCGACTTTTCTGCCGGATCAGCTAGCTCAAAACCGTTGTTCTTCAGAGCCCAGCCTCCCCATCAAGGTCCCACCAAACGAGTGAGTTTTTTTTTTTTTTTTTTTCCACTCTGGCTCTTCGCGGGGCCTTCCGTGGCTCCAACCGCCACAACTCCTCACGGCCCGCCCTAGGCGCTCGTTGGCCACGGGCTGCCCCGTGATACCCCGTGGTACCACGCCCACGAGCCTTCACGGCCCGCCATCCCCACGATCTGGTCACCGTGCCAACCCGTGGTGTCCGCACCACGGCTTCCCACGGTCACGGTCAACAGTTCCCTGCGTTCCCAGGAACTCCACACGAGTTCCCATGCATTCCCGATCGCTCCCAAGACGTTCCCACGCGTTCCCGAGCTCTCCCCGAGCTTGGGTTTGCTCCTGCACCTGTTGCTGCTGAGCTATGGCTTCTGCGAAGCCACCAGACCTGTTGCCATGCTCTCTTGGGCTCTCACGACCCGCCAGAGGCACCCTAAACTCAACAAACAAGCAATATGTTGCCCAACAAGCTCCATTTCTTCATGAAGCTCACAAAAACGATTATGAAAATACACACCTTTACAAACTTGGTGCACCTGCACTTCTCATGCATATCCCCTGGCTCTAGGGCGCCTCGTTGCTGCCCTTCCATCCCCGCTCTTGTCACTCCAAGAGCCCTTACACTGCTGAGTTTCATATTGAAACTCCAACTCAGCACATGTTTCACAAGTGCACTGATTTGTACACAAGAGGGACCAGCCCCCTCTCTTCACTCATACCTCTTCATGAGCTTGGAACTGAAGCTCCCAATGGGCTGCGATGCATCCCCTCGCAGCTCCACCATTCGGCTGCTCCTCATCTACCCGCAACAACTAGTTTCGGGCAGAAATACCTGGAGTTGATCATATCATCTCCAACTTGCAACACGCCAGCTTCCCATGCGCAGCCCACATTTCTACAGCTCCTCAACTCGGCTTGGAGCTGAAGAAGACGACCACAGTTTGCCCACTCGTGGCCAGCATCTCCTCCGCTACACACTGAACCGCATACTCAGTTGTCATAGCGTTGAGCTATGCAACGCTGACCGCCTCTCTATCCTTTGCAAACCTGCAACCTGTTTGCCTTTGCACTCTATTCGCTTTGGATAGGCTCATGCACGAATCCCTGCACTCTAGGCTGAATCGCTTTTCATGATCTGAAAACACAAGTGTTACAACTAACTCAAACCTGGCACTCATATACTCGAGCTCATCTTTCTCGAGTGATAAAGAAAAGAATGATACAAGCACACAAGCTCTCTCAAACTCACACACTTGCACATGAAAACATTACTTATATATTAAGTCGAGCCAAGTGCACCCCACGCCATGGGGAATCCACACTACGGCGCAATAGCTAGACGCGGTGAGGCTCAACTCGAGAAAGATGAGCCCACCGCGATCTGCCGTTAAGATAACAACGTCAGGTGCCCAAACATGTATTGGCCCCTGGATTGACACTTGGATCAATCCTAAATATCAATATATAAAAGCTAGTTATTTCCTATCTAACTTCACACTAGTGGTAAAATAACTTGACATCATCCTACAGCTGACGTCACACTTCGGCTATCAGCAAGTGGATAATTGATGACGTAGGAAGTTAACTTTAGGCTCAACAATTATCGCAGGGTCACTGGCAGTTCGAGGTGACTCTTGGTAAACATGTCGTGCACCTTAGCATCGTGCCACAACATACATAGTTGTCCACCACACAATCTAAGCACACAATCCTAGAAAGCTATACCACAATGATAATGGAAGTGAACATAATGGAACCCTCCACTCATGAATCCACTCAATCACATAAACTAAGTCAAGCCAAGGGCACCCTTGCTAAGGGAATCCACCCTAAAAAGCACTCATCACACTCCCTCTCAATACCTAGAGCTATGGAGGTAAGAGAGGCTCATGGAGGCTCAACTACAAGAAGATGAGCCTCCTCCATCCTCACAAGGGGAAAACCTATCCCCATGTCCCAAGTGAGGCTCAACACCTCACTTGGCATGTGAGACCAATGAAGTCCCAACACACAAATATAAATATAAATATCTAAAATGTCCTAGTTAACTAGAAGTAGGTAATTCTAGATAACCATGACTAAAACCATGACAAACATAACGGACAACAGCAAGTAGATAAATAGATACTAGAACCAGTGTCTGATCCTCTCTCAATATAGTTACTTGCTTCAATGGAATATGTTGTCAACTTTTAACATGGTATCAGAGCGATAACCAGGAACATGGCATACTAGTGAGCCGTGCTCCTAGTAAGGTCAGGTACTTGTTACCAGACACTCAGTGCGGTGAGCATTGCTCCCTACACTTTTTTCTGTTGAGAGAAGCAGAATGGTCTTGAAGCCGTTTCATTTCAAATGGCTATCGTGGCACCTGATAACAACATGAACACCATCACGTTGGGGGAGGCCAACAAGCTCAAAGGCGGGAGCAACTACAATGTTTGGAGACAGAAGATCAAGATTCTGCTACAAAGGGAGAATATGTGGGAATTCGTTGAGACCAAGCTGACACATGTGTCCTATCCCACCACCGTAGCAAGACTGACGTATACGGAGCATCAGTTTAAGATGGTAAAACTGAAAGCACGGACCTTGTTGGTGATGTGTGTCAAAGATGATTTAGTCGATACAGCTGCTGAGCACATGGATCCAGCCGACACTTGGAAGGCCTTCAAGGACATCTTCCAAGCAGGAGACGCCTCACAAGTCCTCATACTTTCCACCAAGCTGCATGGACTTCAGATGTCTGAGGGAGCAGAAATTGAAGATTATTTGCGAGAGACTCGTGAATTGAAGAATAAGTTGAGTGCACTTAGGCAACCAGTTGAGGACAAAATGGTGGTCCAACTTGTGCTAAACGACCTGCCTCTCAGCTCCGAATGCGTGATTCAAAGTCTATTTACTCTTGATAACGATCATGGCCTTGGTGCTGAGTTCCTTCTGCAGATCAAATCTCACTATGACAAGCACGTGCACCCGGAGATGCAGCAGGAGAAATTGCACCGGCTGGCCATCTCCATGGTCGACCCCCAAACCAAAATAAGATGGCTGGAGATTTGGAACTCAGATCAGACAGTGAAGGACTTGAATCAGTTCCCAAAGAGCACTATACAGCCTGGCACAAAGGTGGAAGGAATCAGTGACATAGAGTTTGACAACTGGCTTCACAAGGCTACATTTTAGAGTCAGGTGTGTATTCAAAGAAATTTCGTTTTTGTTGACTTCATGAATGTGATGAGTATCTTATTTGCAAAACTGACAAATATACCATTTGCAGCTGGAGAAGCGCGCCATCATTGTGCTGGAGCATACTTTGAAGGACTTGAACATTTCTATTGTTTCCCCGCCCCAAATGACATTGGAGGCATACATAAGGAAGTGGAGAGGTCTCACTTGGAGATACTGTTTTTTCCGAGAGTTCTCCAAGGATGGTAACATTTTGCGGTCCAACGACTTTGACAGTCAGGTTGGGGGAGAGTGGGCCATGATGCGAGTTGTGTACAGGTGCAATGTCATACTGGAAACTGTGTTGCATCTTGTGAGAAATCGTTAGGCTTTATTAGCAGTGTAATCACAGATCCAAAGTGAATGTCGGTGTCGACATTCACTTCTATGTCTGTATCCTTCCAAAGCTAGAGATTGCATTCACTTGGATTAGGAACTTAGGGTGTGTTTGCAATGTCCTTGAATGGAATTTTGTGAATGGCATTGACGACATTCACATCCAGAGCTATTGCGAGGTCCTGAGATTTATGTACGTTTTGTATGTTCCATTGACTTTTTAGTGAGAGTTCCTCACTCGAGTTTTCTGAATGTCGTTGCCCACATTTACTTTCTTTGCAATGTTGTTGCATCTTATGAGAAATCGTTAGGTTTTGTTAGTAGTGTAATCATAGATCCAAAGTGAATGGCATTATGTTCCATTGATTTTTTAGTGAGAGTTCCTCACTCGAGTTTTCTGAATGTCGTTGCCGACATTTACTATCTTTGCAATGTTGTTGCCTCTTGTGAGAAATCATTAGGTTTTGTTAGCAGTGTAATCACAGATTCCAAAGTGAATGTCGTTGCCGACATTCACTTCTATGTCTGTGTCCTTCCAAAGCGAGAGAATGCATTCACCTGGATTAGGAACTTAGGGTGTGTTTGCAGTGTCCTTGAATGAAATTTTGTGAATGTCGTTGACGACATTCACATTCAGAGCTGTTGCGAGCTACTGAGAGCTCCTTAGAGCTGTTCTGAGCTCCATTTCCTTCCTCGTTTTTTTCATTCTGTGCTACTGGCATCTTACTCACATCGCGCTTTGGTGGGTTGGGTTTTGTCTCGTGTTTCACAGGTACACGAAATATGTGCTTATGGATGGAAATCACCTGAGCGGTATTCCGGACTATCTTGACATGTGGTCGGACCCTGCAAACAATCCAACCATGTACACTGCAGGGATATTGAAGGATTGGAGTCCTTCTCACTTCAGAGACTGTGGCTGGTACCTAGACTGCCCACCTGAGCACACGACCTTTCAAGAGCAGCACATGAAATATTTGATCAATAATGCTGAGATGTTGGCGCCTCTGAATGACGAGGAGTACCAAAGAAACACAGCAACATTGGCTATCAAGGAGCCTGATGCTCAGGAAACGACGCAGAAGCGCAAGAAGGCGGGGCGCAAACCAAAAGACAAGGCTCCTGATGTCATAGCCATCTCACCAGCAAAGCCATTGGACAAAGACAAGTCCAAGGACAAGGAGAAGGAAAAGGACAAGGGGAAGGAGAAAGAAAATGAGATGGAGAAGGAAAATGAGAGTGAGAAGGACTTCATTGCTGGAAGGTATACCCGCACAATTCAGTGCGTGTTCGATGCCAAGCCACACCCTTCCCGTGCTGATTCGGCAGGAGAGATTAAGATTGTCAATGAGGGTTGGCTGTCGATGATGCAGAGTCGAAAGAGAGGATACATTGGGGTGCCTTCGCCTACCTGGAACAACATAATCTCATTCCTTAATCTGGTGAGAATTCAATTTTCGTTCTTTTTTATCTGTAAGTGTCATTGGCAATATTTAAGTTTGGTTCTTTAAAAACATTCTTGTCTTCGTTCTAAAATTGAACATGTCTGTTGCAGGTGAGCACTGGTCCCACCTTCGTGTGCGGTGTGCAGAAAACATTTGCGGCTGACATGGTCATTCTCGACATCCCGGACGGCCAGGCTGTGCCAGAAGTTCTTCCGAAGGGCAAGACGCCAAGCTGGAACAAATTCGATGACAACTACTGGAGTTGGGTGTTCGGGTTCTGTAATAATTTCCTCTCTGATGGAGGGACACTTCTGCTTTTTCAGTCATGTGACAAAGATAGTCGTCGGGCATTGGCATCATACCTGAAGTCCTTTGGGTTTGAAGTTTTGCGCACATGGAATTGTGTTAACAGCCTCTACCTTGTAAAATGGGGTTTTCCTGGTGACCTAGTATGTCATCTCCCTTCTGCTTGTAGTTTCATGCTGCGTTTCAATGTTCTCTGCAGCTCCACTCTAGAAGAATATGTAATGATCGACACCGATCATCACATATTCGTGACAAAACAGATTGTTGTATGCATGAGTTTTGAATAGCCAATGTACAAACTTCCACTATAGTTTGTGTTTACCAGCCTAACATGCAGTCTTTGGCAGACGAGGATGTTCAAGGCGATCTGCCTGCGGAGGATTCGCACCTCAAAGACACCATCCTCCGTCCACAACTTTGAGATTTTTTACCAGGGTTGTTTCGTCAACCCCCCGTATGAGCCGCATGTCGATGACATTTTGTACAACTTCATGCAGTCCAGTCAGACTCTCAAGAGACCAGATGACACTCCCTGAAGAGGTGCAAAGGAAAAAACCCCAGCGTTCATGTAGACACAGCTAGAGTCATGCAGCCACCATTCTGCACGATCTTTCTGTGTCCACGGGTTCCTTTTCTCCCTTCCGAATTGATTTTCTTTCACCAGTTTTATCTTCTTAAATCCCCCCCTACCAACCTGTTCATGTCCTCCTGTCTGGTGCAGGAGCAACTTACCATGCATGCAAGGCAGGCGGAAGAAGCCTTTTTGGCATGGAGGGTGATTCTGACCTTCACAAGACAGTGCTCCTCCCCCTTTTGTCTGGCTCCACTTCAGGCACACAGACTGATAGGATTCAAATCCGAAATGATGACGATCCCGAGGATAAGTAGGTCGACAACAACTTTTCATGTGAGTAAGTCCTAAACCCACTTTGGGAGCCATACTCAATTTCTCGGACATCAAATTTACAGTAATAACTTTTTTCTGACTGTGTCTTTCAGGAAAAGCAGCGATGGATCTTCAGGAGATACCCTCATTTGTGGCGAGTCTGTTTTCGACAGCCCCCTTTCCAATTTTCTGCTTCCTGTGTATGCCAAAGCAATGGCACTTCATGCGGCCGAGTCTCTATCCCCTGACTTTTTATTGCCCGGCCGTAGGTGTAGCCTCCGTAGATCCGGAGTTCTTAAATACTTAGACTTAGATGCAGAGGACGCGGGGATACATTGTACTAACTCTGAGTCAGACTGAACTTTGTTCTTTTAATGTTCTGTTTCATCCTCTTTGGAAAACATTGAATCCCCTTACTCCACCGTAGTTGTTCCGGCAGAAAATAAAAATAAAAATCAAATAATCCACCTTCATTAAAATGGCAATATGTATGAATCCATCCCACAAACCCCACTCACTCTTCTCATATCCATTGTGCATTCATCTACTGTGTATTCATGCGTGCTCCATTCATGAATGTTTTCCTTTATTCAACATCCATTGTACATTCATCCACTGTACTCTGTAATCCACCCCACAAACCTACCACACTCATGTCATATACATTGTGCATTCATCTACAGTGTATTCATGCATCCTCCCAGTCATGAATGTTTTCCATTATTCAACATCCATTATATATTCATCCATTTGACTCTTACCCATCCCACATTCATCCATCTACTTTCATTTTTTGCACTCATCCATCTGTTTATCATCCAACTGTACATTCATCCATCCTTCATTCATCTGTTGCTTTCAGGTGGGAATGACCACGTCCTTTTATTATGTCGTCCAGCTTGTTTCCGCGGTAAAGGGTGCTCTTCCGCGGGACTACACTCTACTTCTTCCTTGGCGCGTGGTGACGCGGCCTTCAAGCGCGATGACGTGGAGTGAGCCCCGTGATGTGGTGTTGGCGCAAGGTGACGTGGCATGAGCGCAATTGCACTCACGTGCTCACGCGACCAGGCTCACGCCGAGGCATCCCTGAGGAGCTTGGGATCATGTTTCAGTATAAAGTAAAATCTGGATGTTTGAGTGATACAGGATCGCAGGGTCGAATCATGCACAATTGTTTGAATCAGGCCCATCCATTGTGACCACTTCTTTTGAAAGAAGACCAGGAGATGGGGGCAACACGAACTTTTCTGGCACGAGTGGGGGTGTGAGGAAGGTATGTAAGGGCGGACAACTGAATGAGGCATTGCACATTTTGAGCCAACAAGGCATTTTGGCAGAGTCCAATGCTTACATCAGTCTCTTGCAGGAGTGCATCAGAGATGAAAGGTCTAACAGAGGGAAAGCAGGTGCATGCCAACATTGTCTGAAGTGGCTTCCAGCCAAACATCTTTCTGCTGAACACCCTTGTCAACATGTATGCAAAGTGCGGGAGCATGAGGGATGCACGCCATGTATTTGACAAAATGGCTGAACGAGATATGTTTACTTGGAATATAACGATAGCAGGATATGCCAAGCACAGGTGCAGTAGGGAGGCTTTTGAGATCTTTGAGCAAATGCAACGGGAAGGGGTGATGCCAGACAAGGTCACATTCATTTGTGTTGTCAACGCATGTGCCAACCTAACAGCCCTGGATAAGGCCAAAAATGTCCATGCTCACATCATCAAAGCTCAAATTGACATGCCAGATTTTATTCTGCAAGTGTTCAATAATATGGTTCAACGAAATGTAGTCTCATGGAATTCAATGATCACAGGGTATGCTCAGCATGGGTGTGGTAGAGAGGCTTTGGAGATCTATGAGGAAATGATACAGGAATGGGTGATGCGGACAGGGTCACATTTATTTGCATTCTCAATGCATGTGCCAGCCTGGCAGCCCTGGAAAAGGGGGAAATGGTCCATGCTGACATCATCAAAGCTGGGATTGGACCAAATATCATTCTGGAGACTGCCTTGGTGAACATGTATGCCAAATGTGGGAGCTTGAAGACTGCACGGAAAATGTTTGACAAAATGGCTCAAAGAGATGTGGTCTCATGGAATGCCATCGTCTCAGGATATGCCCAGCATGGGTCTGGTAAGGCTGCTTTGGAGATGTATGAGCAAATGAGATAGGAAGGGGTGAAGCCTGACAGAGTCACATACATTTGTGCTCTCAATGCATGTGCCAGTTTGGCAGCCTTGGAAAATGGCAAAGAGGTTCATGCTGGTGTTGATAAGACCAAAATTCTTCCATATATTATTCTGGAGAGCGCCCTTGTTGACATGTATGCCAAATGTGGGAGTATGAATGATGCACGCCAAATATTTAACAATATGGCTCAGCGAAATGTGGTGTTAGGGAGTGCAATGATAGCAGGATATGCTCAACATGGATATGGTAGGGAGGCATTTGAGGTCTATGAGCAAATGATATGGGAAGGGGTGATGCCTGATAGGGTCATATTCACTTGCATTCTCAATGCTTGTGCCAGTCTGGGAGACCTGGAAAAGGGCAAAGAGGTGCATGTTGACATCATGAAAGCTGGAATTGGGCTAGATTCCATTCTAGAGATTGCCCTGGTTAATATGTATGCCAAATGTGGGAGTATAAAGGATGCACGTCTAGTGTTTGACAGTATGGCGCAAAGAGATGTGGTGTCATGGAACGCCATGACCTCAGGATTTGCACAGCATGGGTGTAGTAGTGAGGCCTTGGAGATCTATGAGCAAATGATGCAAGAAGGAGTGAGTTGCATTCTCAATGCATGTGCCAGCCTTGAAGCCTTGGAAAAGGGAAGAGAGGTCCATGCTGACATCAGCAAGGTGGGCATTGTGGCAGATACCATCCTGGAGAATGCCTTTGTTGACATGTATGCGAAGTCTGGGAGCATAGCGGATGCACGTCAAGTGTTTGATAGTATGGCTGAACAAAATGTGGCGTTGTATAGTGCGATGATAGCCGGATATGCTCAGCATGGATGTGGTAGGGATGCGCATGATTAGTTCAGCAAGGGCAATTCCAAAAGGCAACTGACCTCTGGTAGCGAATGCAACGAGAAGGCTTGAAGCCAAATGAGATCACCTATTTGAGCATCCTCAATTCATGTGCCAGCCCACTAGCCCTGGAACAGGGCAAGTGGCTTCATGCGGACATAGTTGAGGCTGGACTTGAGTCGGTTGGCTAGGTGGCCAATGCCCTTGTCACCATATATTGCAAGTGCAGGGGTTTTCTGAATGCATGCCAAGTGTTTGACAAAATGCCCGAACGAGATGTGTTCTCATGGAGTGTGATCATTTCAGGGTCATCTCAGCAAGGACGTGGTGCGTAAGCATTTGATTCTATTGGCAAATGCAACGAGAAGGTGTAAGCCTGACCAGATCACTTTCATTAGTATCCTTAGCGCATGCTCCATGTTAGCAGTCTTGCATGAAGGGAGGAAGGTCCGTGACCACGTGGTGATCAATTCTGGATTTGAGTCAGATGTCTCAGTGGGTACCGCTCTTATTGCCATGTATGTCAAGTGCGGGAGTCTGGGGGATGCAAGACAAGTGTTTGACAAAATTATTGGAACGAACATAGTGTCATGGAATGCTATGATTGTAGGATATGCCCAACATGGTTTCGGTACTGAGGCCCTAAAAATCTTTGAAGGGATGCAACAGGAAGGGGTGAAACCGACCAACGTCACTTTTATTGGAATCCTCTCTGCATGCAGTCATGCGGGCCTACTAGATGAGGGCTGTCATTTCCCTTCTATGAATTAAGTTCATGGTATCACACCAACAGAGTTAACTATGGCTGCATGGTTGACCTTCTTGGCCGTGCAGGGCCTTTGGATGAAACAGAGGACTTTATCAGCAACATGCCAATCAACCCTAGTGCTTCAGTGTGGGGGGCTTGCTTGGCACCTGCAGAATCCATGGCCATGTGGCGCTAGCAGAACAAGTTGCACGTCACATGTTCAAGTTAGAACCGGACAATGCTGCACTGTATGTGCTGCTTTCAAATGTCTATTCTATGGCTGGAAGATGGGGTGATGTAGCCAAGGTGAGAAGCAATGGAGGAGAGTGGTGTGAGAAAGAAACCGGGGAAAAGCTGGATTGAGGTCAATCATAGGATACACACATTTGTTTCAAGGGCAGAGCTGTTTTAGATACCCATCCTTATAGTACGTGGGTGTACGATTGTCAACCCCCATTGCTCAATGTGGGAGGGAGAGATGGTAATGGACTCAACTTTGACTTGCTGCATTGGCTCAACTGGCACATTAAATCTATTTTTTTGGCGGGATCATGCACCCATAAAAAGGATTTCAAGTGAATTATTTGACCAAAAGGTAGCATGTCTGGTTTTCCTCGTTTCCACTGAGATATTATGCTTGTGTTCATGATATGCATACAATGTCGTTGTCACTACCTAAGAGAGCCACTTATGGAATTCCATCCTCATAAGGATGTGAAGATGCCTAAGAACAATATACGTGGGGCTGCTCATGGCTTCGACTAACATGCAACAGTCTCATGGACTGCTGCTCTAGGGCCTGCGATTGTCATTTGATAAAATCATGGAATGGATGCATGCATGATTGCTTTTTACATGCAAGTTGGAGAGCCACTACAACTTTGGGATGAATGAACCGTACATAATGTATATTGGGAATAAATGAAGATTAGAAGTTATCATATTATGAATGAAAATACACATAGAAAGTATGAGTGCATATGTGCATATAGTGCCTGTACACTCATGTTGACTTGTGAATGTCGTGTGCAGACTGTGCTCTTCATTTCCAAGATGAGTTGTCTGATAGAATTGAAATATTGTTCTTTGCATCCTATGTTGCATTTGCTGTTTGTTTTATAGGTTCATTGAAAGGACTTGCTGGAAATGATAAGTGTCATGTAGAGCAATGCCCAGCCTGGAATTGGTTTTTGATACGCCCAATACATGGGCAACGTACTATTTGCAGTAAGAATGAAGTAGTCGAAATCCAAGGTTCTGTTATCTTCATAGCCATGAAATTAGACAGCCTGAATCTTGTCCCCTATCACTTGGCAGCTCTGTATTACATTGCTGTCAAGCATGTTCAATAACTGGGGATGAGTATATGTAGATGAGAGCTAAAGTACTCTGTAAATTCATTTCTCTCTTCAAAATCCACCTTGCTTGTTTCTGCTGTCGCATATCACGGGATGTTCCATCGTACCAAAGACTATGGTTTGTGGGTGAGGCAATGGATGCTGGATTAGCTGTGGAAATGTTGTTGGACAAAAATTTATTGAACAGATAGGCCAAGAGAAGTATTCGTGTGCACTATGTAGATATCCCCTTTAGAAGTCTCAGACACTTTCATTGCAGCCGGAGAAGCACGGAAGGGGTGATGATCCACAAACAGAGGAAGAGTATTGGGGCCATCCAAGCAGCAAACGTCACAACTCTCACCAGGCCGAGATCCCCTCCACAAAATTCCTATGCAGAATTCACGATTCATGTCTCACATGAGATAGTTGCAGGAAACGTGGGGAATATGTGGCCAGATTCCAGGGAGAATGCACTAGCAAACATTGGTGGGAATGGGTCATGGATGACCACCATGCTAATAGCCAATGTCTTCAAGCAGTTTCAGGAAGCTCCCCTACAGGTAAATCTCATCCCATTTTGGAACCCCAAATGAGTACCAAACCTACAACCAACATACATGTGACTGAAACCATCTGGCCCTACCTTGGGCTGGTTTGTTACTGGGGTTGAAGGGTCCAAGCATTGCCTGGATGAAAAAGATCGTGCTTTGACCTCTTGTTGCCACTCATGTTTTGGGCATGAGGCAAGTCACCATGCACTATCACTGTTGGTTCCAAACACCACCAACGATGGCTCAAAGAGTTCAAAATGAGTTGGTATCTATAACATGGATTTATAGTAGTTGGCAAGGAAATTGTTGTGATATGTAAATCAGTTACCTGCGTTGGTCTGTAAGGCTTACTAGTCCCTTGGTCCCTGGTGACCATGGGGCTCGACCTGGAATTACATCAACAATGCCATCACCAAATTTTCTTGCAATGACCTCCATGGGCTGGCTGCCAGAGAGCATACACCTTTGGAGGATTGTGAGAGACAGTGGATGACCATAGGTGCCTAATCAATGAGATGGAGTTCAGAGGAACACATTATGGAAATGGTGCATATGGAGACACAAATCAATTGTACATTTAATTAAGAATGGGAGTGCACATAGTTTGTATGAACAGATCATTTGTTGTCTCTGGGGTTGTCTTTCTTTTGCCAATGATTCACAGGAAGCTGAAGCAAGTGGCTAATACCTTCTGCAGCCAATTTTTCAGCTTCACATGTTTGAATCATCTTCTATAACAGAGTTTTCAGCTTTGACGCACCAAGTTCATGGACCCTTGCCCTTGTGTAGGCCTCGCATATGAGGGACTCGTATTCATCAATATCATATGTCTCGCAGTATTCCCTCCGGTTCTTTATCATTTTGCTCTCCTACATCGTGATTGTTGCGTCTGCCAACACTTGTAGTAGCGTAAAAACCTACACAGCCAATGCCTAGCATAAATCCTCAGCAAGGTATAAATGATGCGAACTGTAATTGCATGCATAGCTGCAACTGAACCCAACCCTAAACCTCTGACAATGGTGTGCATGTCATTTATCCTAAACCCTAAACCCCAAAACATCATGAATGGACTGCAGATAATATGAAATATGTCAATATGGAGAGTGACCATGGACTAGAGTAGTGATCTAAGTTGTTTTGGAAGGAAAACAAAACGATAGAACATATGTGCACGTCCCTGGAGTGAGCCATTGATTATGGAAAGTGAAGCCTGAGATCATCTTCAATTCTTGTAATACAACATCAAAAATTGCAAAGTCAGCAGCTTTATGCCTTACCAATCTCCCTAGGTCCTGAAAGTATCAGCAAAGTAACAAACTCTTCACCTCAGCTACATGTAAAAGCTTGCATGAAGTGCCCAAAACTAGCAAAACAGACCCACTTTTGCACTTTGCTAACTACTGTAGTGAGAAAATGAGACCTAAGTCACAATATGCAGATTTGTGAACCTAATATGCATTCAATATATGTGAAAGAACCAACAAAGAACGATTAGGTTTCGGATGCTCATTGCAGAACTCACTCACCCGCAAAGTATAACCTGGAGGAAGAGCATAATGAAAATCTGGAGAAGACAAACGGACAAAGTCGATCGTTTTTGGAGCGATAATAAGGACCTGCACGCAAGAAACATTTGGAGCGCAAGCGTTACAACCTCTAAACACGGCGACCACATCCTGCATCGTAGCAGGATTGCCCACTACTGTCCACAAAATCGACGTGCATGACGGGACGCGGTACACCAACGCCAACAATAGCAATGAAAGCGAGAGCTAGTACGTGTATTCTCCAATGGCATGCCCGGGGAGGATGAAGGCATGTATGGGGGATGGAGGGCGATGCCATGCATGAGGGCAGGATGGGAGGAGGGATGGGGGATGCGGGAGAGGGCACGTCTAATGTCTTGGCAGCGGGACATGAGGAACGGGAGGGTGTGCCGGGCGGCTGCAGCCGCGCGGTGTGCGGGCGATGGAGGCGGGGGTGGGCGTGGGGTGGCAGGTGGTCCACGCTGGCTGAACCGGCTCCCTCGCATTCAACTCCAGGGCCCCATCTAATGTTTGGACTTTTTCCCTCAAAGGAAACCAGTGACTTAAACCTGTGAATCTACACCCCAGCCTGGCAGGTAGATTACAGGATCATGTAACTCACTCGACAGCCTGGCAGGTAGATTATAGGATCGTGTAACTCACTGGCCAGCCTGGCGCGTGCATTGCAGCGTTCCCTGCGCGTTCTTCACGCATGATAAGCCTCTCGTGTCGGGGATTACCTACACTCGCCCCCCCACCCGGCTACCGCCGCGTGGTGGGGGTAACTTGCATTCCATATGGCATGTGGCTTCCTTATGAGACTAATGAAGACTGAATTGAGCGGGAGTTCTCTGATTGTGGTGCAGGTTATCATCATCATGACTTGGCTGATTAGTAAGTAGTAAATAGTGGGATTACGGTTAAAAGTAGTAAGTGTCGTCCATCAGGGTATTGACGGAATATAAAAAGGTGGCAGTAACGGCAATCGTCATTATTTTCAAGCCCTAACCGCGCTTGGGATCGGCGGGCCGGGCTGCTGCTAAATAGAGATGGATGGATGACTCGCTATAAGTCTCTGAACGACGAACGTAGGGATGGTGAATGGATGGAGATTGTTATGTTTAGATTTTTAGGCTTCAATGTAAACCATTCATTCATTGAACTAGGCATCCAATATTGAGGGCTCTGTTTTCTTTTTCTTTTTCTTTTTTCTGTTTCCGTTCTCTATTTAGGTGATTTCAGTTTTAAAGACGTCTGAGCTTCTTTTTTGTTTTCTGGAAAATTGGACAACCATTTCGAGCATGAAGGAGCGAGTTAGTATGAACCACTGATTTGATTGAATCTCTTGTAGCTGTAGCTTGTTTACAATTGATCTCTGACCTAACTTCAATATCTTCAAAACCAAGTTTGACTAATGACGACGAGATAGGTAATAATTAGGCTTTCTTTTTTCTTTTCTTTTTTAAAATTTAAAGGGGACGGAGGCCCTACAGATCATATTAATAATAAAAGGTTACAGCTAGAGGAAAAAATAACCTCCCAGGCTTTCAATCTTGAAACCCAATATTCAATGAATCTCTGGACACTTTTCTTTTTCTTTTTTTAAGAAAAGAAAATTTGTGGACACTATATAGGGCGTAGCAGCCGCTATGTTTATCAGTATGCTATTTAAGGCCTTGGGTTGAGTCACTATATAAACGAAGTCTTGGAGTGGCTTACCAACAATTTGTGTGGGCATGAACTTGCTATAGGTTTGGGAAGGGAGGAAGAGGTGAGTCTAGGTCCAGCTAAAGGATTGATTGCTTGCAATGAAGACTGTGCAACGGATTCGTATGGTGCCTATCCTCTTGTTTATGATTTTCTTAGTAGGGAGTGTGCAAGCTCGTCCACCCGATTTGGAGAGTGAAAGTGAAGGCGTTGGGAACAAGCATGATTCAGAGGAGGGTGGCAGCGGTCCAAGATTTCCAGGTGGGCCTCCTCCTCCTCCAGAAGCTGTGGCATGGGCAAGTGAGTATGGTAATCTGAAGTACTTCGACGCTAAACATCCATTATGGCATCTTCCTCCGTTTGGAAGTTTTGGATATCCCGGTTTGTTTCCCGGCGGCGGCGGTGTAGGATTTCCCAGCGGTGGCTTTCCGGGATATTCCAGTGGTGGCGTTCCAGGATATTCCAGTGGTGGCGTTCTAGGATATCCCAGTGGTGGCTTTCCAGGATATCCCAGTGGTGGCGTTCCAGGATTTTCCGGTGTCCCTCCTGCAAAAGCTGTTTCATGGGCAGATGGGTATGGTAATCTGAAGTACTTTGACGCTAAACATCCATTCTGGCTTGCTCCTCCGTTTGGAAGTTTTGGACATTTCGGAGGTTATCCTGGTTTGTTTCCCGGCGGTGGCGGTCCAGGATTTCCTAGTGGTGGCTTTCCAGTGTATCCCAGTGGTGGCCTTCCAACATATCCCAGTGGTGGCTTTCCAGGATATCCCAGTGGTGGCCTTCCAACATATCCCAATGGTGGCCTTCCAACATATCCCACTGGTGGCGTTCCACCATATCCCACTGGTGGCGTTCCACCATATCCCAGTGGTGGCTTTCCCGGTGATGGCGTTCCAGAATATCCGAGTGTTGGCGTTCCACGACATCACAATGCTGGCATTCGAGGACATCCAAGTGTGCCTCCTCCATGAGCTACGACATGTGCAAGTACTGGTTATGAGGTGTATTGCGTTACTAAAAATCCATAGTACCATTCTCCTCAGTTAGAAACTATGGCATTGGCAAGTGGTCATGGTTATCCATGATTTCCAGTAGAAGGACTAGGACGGATTGCACATCAGACCCTTGAAGGTTGCAAGATTGCCTAGTCACAGAAGTGTAGCTAGCTGAAACATTAGAAGTTTTTTTTCCATCTTGTATGTCGGCCATTTCATTGGAATCAAATCAAGAATTGTCCTGGACTGAGTTTTCTTTCCCCACAGTCACAGTTGCATGATTGTTGACAATGGTCACTGGTCTGGATCACTTGTGGCCCAGAGTGATATACGTTGGGCTTTCTACTGCAAGCGGGAAAATCTTGGGGATGAAAAACCTTTTTTTCGCAATCTCTGAATCAAACCAATGCTCAAGGGGTAGAGATGAGGTCAGTCGTCAACTTGCAGCACGTGGATGGTAAACCTCAAGACAAGCAATATGCAGGATAGATTGAGTGCAGCCTTGAGCACAGACTTACCTCCTCTGCATCTTCTGCGATAAAACCTTTGTCTGTAGTTGGAAATCTCGCTTTACAGTTAGACAGAAGGACTGTGGCTTCAAGTCAGCCTAATAAATTGGATGAACAAGGTTTGGCAAGGTGAGAGCTTTTGGTTGGACTTGCAAGGGGTCTAATTCTCTGTCCGGGGTTCTCTCACCAGAGAGACGCTCTCCTCAAATCTATCAAGGGAATTGTGCCTGTACCTCTGTTTACCAACTTTGAAAGTCTCGAGGCTGAGCCAATAGCGCAGACCTTTATGGGGCCCTTTCTGGGGCCTAGTTGCTGGGCAAACAACAGAGAGCAGATTCATGCTTGTGTGAACGGATTTGTAGAGGATATCTGGAAAACCCAGATCAATGGTAAGTCTTACTACCCACGTCATCCCCTGACAGAGGTAGGTCCTGATAGTTTGTGTTCCGCTCAAACTGGTCGCGGGTTCAATGGCCACAAGACTATGGCAAACAACGTCTTATGAGTACATTCTCTGCCAGACTTGCATAACAGTCAAGTATTTCACGGCATTGGGCACATTTATATCAAAAAACACCTTCGCAGTAGCATCTGTCTGTCCCTATGTCATAAGACCAGCTGCGCCTTAGTCTCTCATGGAAAAGTTGATCAAATAGGTGGATCATGATTGTTTGCAGGGGTGGAAGAGACAAGGGTAGAGGCATTGTTCGAGGAACACATGAATTCGTAGACAAGTAAAGAACGGGATGCCATGTCATCCATGGAGGTGGCAAGCAAAGGGCTGACAAGGCATGACTTGGGCACTGGCGTTTGGCAAAGTTCATGGAAGCATCGGACTGTATTATGGACTGGGAATTGCAGTGGGGGAAAGGCTGCAAAGGACAGAGCAGAATTGGTGCAGTACTGTACAGGCCATCTTTTCAGCTTGAGGTCTGCCTCGTGTGTAAGGTCCCCACTTCCCTCTGTTTCACAACAAAAATTCTCCAG